>JAQZBX010008742.1:0-47472 GCA_029593785.1 Cabassous unicinctus | reverse complement strand
AAAATATATATATATATATAAAACAAATAACATTTATGTAAACAAATGCACATATATGCATATGTATTTATATATCATTTTACAAATATTGGTATATATTGTGAAAATTTTGATTTTTACCCACAATAAAAAAATAAAAAATTAAAAAAAAAAACAAATATAATTGTGGTGGCCAATTTGGTAGGGTTAGCATCTAAATCAATCAGGTTAGACTAAGTTATGGTGCAGGAACAAAGCCCCCCAAAATGACTTGCAAAAACAAAGGTTTATTTGTCATTCTGGTTACATGCCCATCACGGTTCAGGCATGGATCCCCTCTACATCAGATGCCCTCGGAGAACCAGGCTGACAGAGTCCTGGGATACTGCAGGACTCATGTCAGAAGAAAAAGAGAGTCATGGTGAGCTTGAGTAGGTTCTTAAAGCCACAGTTTGGAGGTTCTAGTGCACCCACATTTCACCGGTGAAAGCAAGTCACATAGCCATGCCTATGTTAGGCAGGGAGGCATATTCTTCCCTCAGAGAAGGGTACAACTCTTACAGGCAAGCTTGGCATCAGTGAGGCAGGGAAGTACAAGGGGCAGTGAATGTCTGGAACACTGCTATAATCTACCACAATATAAAACTGCTAGGTGAGCGGTTTATACTGAATGATTTGTAAGTTTCCTTTAACCCTGAGATTCTATGATATGTCAGGGTTCTCCAGCCTTTTGGAGTGAAGCAATTACTTTCTGAAGTCCTGAAGAAGGGAGATGAGGGGGCTGCAGTGATAGTAAAGTTCTTGGAGCAGGTCGGCTGCCGCTTTTCACTCTACCCTTTCTTGCAGATATTGCATGATATGGTGCTGTGCCAGCCAATGGAAATATTGCATGAGCCACGTGTATTATTTTAAATTGGTAACTACATTTAAACATGTAAAAAGAAGTAATTAATATTAATTTTGATAATATAATTTATTTAACCCAATATATATATTATTTCACCATAAAATCAATATAAAATTATTAGTGAGATATTTTACATTCTTTATTTCTTAGGAAGTCTTTGAAATCTCTGTGTAGTTTACACTTAGAGCACATATCTGTTTGGACTGACCACATCTCAAGTGCTCAATAGCTACATACAGCCAGTGGCTACTATATTAGACAGTGAAGATTTAGTGAAAAATGTGGAGGCTCTGGCATAAGGCAGACCTGGATTTGAGATCTCAGGTTGGGGGTGAGGGGTATCCTGAGCTGCTGGTATTGAGCAGAAGTGGAGAGAAGAAGCAGGCGCAAAGAAAGCTTTATCTGTACCACTACAGAGTCATGTGTAGAGTATAGTAGTTAAGATTGCAGAATTAGTTCAGACAGGCTTGACCTGAAACCTGCTTTGCTACTTACTAGCTCTGTGTCCTTGGGTAAATTATTTAACATTTCTTAGCCTCAGTTTTCTTATCTGCAAAAATTTTCTCTTGAATGGTCTAGTTGAAGATTATTGATAGCATACATATGGTACCTGGCACAAAGCAGATATTTAATAAATATTATTACTAATAAAATTTGCATTATTACTCTGTGAAAGAGGAAAAGTGGTAGAAGAGGCAAAAATATCAGGAGGGGAGACATTAACGGTAATGGCTGAGCAGGGTAGAGTTTATAATCAAGGAGGAGATGCCAATTGCTCAGGTAGAGAACTGGTCCACTGCTTTCCTTTGATGGTAGAAGGTTTTATCTAGAATCTTCCTCCTATCAGCTCAATTTCTTCGATCCAGCATACCCCCTGTTTCAGTAATTCTAGATAGAAAGCCTTTGAATTTTCACATTCAGAAAGGTTTGGAGAAAGCATTTAGTTAAAGCAATTGGTCTTGTGTTCTGGAGAAAATTTGATTCGAGATGGTGTCCGCAGATCTGACGACTACTTCTGGCAGCCTAACGGATACTTAGAATGGAGTCTCAACTTGAGACAAATGAGCCATTTTGTTTCTGGCCAAATTCGGCATGCTGTGCCGGCGCAGAAATTAAGGAGAGCCATTCCCAACAGTGTATTTTCAGCATCATCTTCAGGGATCCAGCACAGAGCCCAAGAGAACATAAAAAGAAAAACAGCATGCCCCTAAATTAATGTGCCTTATATTTAGGGTTGGGAAATAAAAGAGAGCTTGGGGGAGGTGGGGTTAAAACATAGTTAAAAGCTGTAGTCAGCCCCTATTCTTTGGCTCTATCTTAAGAAATTCTTTCCCTAAGTCTTCCCACAGGCCAGTCAAACCTCAAGTTCTTTACAATATGAGCATTTTGGGACCTAGTACACACTGACTTCAAAACTGTTATCAGCACCTTCCATGTGATCAGAAAATAGGCAATACAGATTATACTCTTGGATGCCAAGATTGAGGTGGCTCACAATACACTAATTTTCCAGAACAATGAGTGTCTCAACGTTGATCCCTGATCTTGGAGCAATACAGAGAAAGAGCTATATCCTCTGGCCAGCCAAGAAGTCCTGTTTGCTTAGCAACTGGCACCATTAGCCTCAGAAGGGGATAAGCAACCATTGGAATTTCAAATGGCGGACTTCCCAGAAATGCATTCTTCTTTTTTGAGAACAGCACAGATTGGATGGTTTAAACGAGGTACCTAGGGTGATATCCTGGCACCCAAAATATAGCAAAAATATTGCCTGAGTGTTTCATAATAAGAATCATTCCTAATTTTCAATTGCTATATACCTTTAGCATAAAATATTGGAAAAAATACATTTTTTCCTAGCAGTAAATAACTAAAGATGATGTTATTTTCTTAGAATCAAATAAGAAATGTACACAGTTGAGGGAGTTGACAAAAATAGACTTTTTTCACCTATTTGAGCTTGCTGTTTTACATGAGTAAGAAAATAAATGAATCTTTTATAAACTTCACTTTTCATCATGAATAATGTTGTACAGGACATGTAAACATGCTCTTATTTACTATATATTTTTCTGTTGATTTCTGTACATTTAAAAATAAATTTATTTTGGGGGGGGAGCTTTGCATGAACATACCTTTCAGTTTTCTATGCAATCTATTCATTTCAAGGACATCCCTGCACAGGATCCAAATTCTCCATTTCCTTTGCACTGCAGTTTAATGAAATCCCAGCATTTTTCTTGCTCCCAAAATGCCAAATGTAGTTAAGAATGCCGTGATAATATGCTATTGCTAAAAACTATTTATATTCATAGATTCCTGACAGTTTACTGCTTTTTGACATGGTATCTCTCATTGTAGAACTTTGGCCAATATGTAGGTATATATATGTATATGTGTGTGTGTGTATTGCATGTATATTTATATTACATAATTTACACATACAAATATTTTACTGTATCTTGATATCCAATTGCTACCATACATATCTATACTTTCAGAAATAAAATATGTAAAGCAGTTATTAGCAAGATATAATTCTAGATATATATCTATAAATCATCTTTAAGTGGTTATGAATATTTTAGAGGCTAGGAATAAGCTATAGGAAAGCAGTATGCCCCGAACTTCTATCAATGTCAGTTTCACATTTTACTGCTTCTGTTTGAAATAACTCATTACCATCTAGTATAAAATTAAAAGATAGGCAGAACTAGTTACCTCTGCAAAATCAATGTGTGCATGTGTATGAGTGTGAGTCTTTGTGTGTTTTAAGTGAAGGAAAGATATCATGCAGTTGAAAACATTTTAAGGAAGGAGATCGCCATATTCCATTTATTGGAATAAAATGCAGGGTCTTTCATAAGCAAACATACAGGAAACTTTTTTCTTCATTAAATGTTGCTGGGCTGCAGGGGGCGAGTATGGCTGCCATGGCAGATATGGAGAAGTTCTGGGCTAGAGGGAGGGCAACCCCACAGATGCTCCATCACAAAGTCTCGTGACTGTCTAACTTTGTCAGTGGGTAATTTATTTGTGGAATCTTTCCCTCCTGGCCAGATTACAAGTTGGGCTATGCCTCAGCTAAGCATGGCTAAATGCCCTATGTGTTTCTTTCCCAGAGCACAGTACCATAGCAGGCCTGCCCACATTTCATCACAACCATATAAGGTTTTCCCCTAACCTGTGTTTAAACTGGAAGCAAGGTTCCTTGTAGGGATGGCCATAGCTCAACATCTTTGGCCTCATTTTAAAAAGATAACACACCCTAATGCTGTGCTCATTCTTGCAATAGCAAGCATGTGAACAACCTAAAAAGAGGAGAATGAATTAAAACGCTGTTAATTATGCTCGAGGCAATGACATTCCTTCCCAAGTAATTACGAGAGGGAGACATATCCCCAGTGTTTCTGGTTCCTGATAGTTTACACAGAAAGTGGGAAGAGTGTATCACATTCATCTATCAAGTTCTTGGTGTTTCTGGACCCTGGCAAAGCTGGTAGCTTCTGCCCAGGATTTGGAAAGCTGTCTGCATCTCTGCAGTGCCACGAATTGATGTCGAAGGGAAGATGAGTCAGAAGGTGGTTGAAATAACTTCAGTTTTACCTCTTTTACTTATTAGAATAGAATAAGAGACATTTAGAGATTGCTGAGAAATCATCTACTTTACACTGAGGTTCAAGGTCGCACAGCTGGTTAATGTAAGAACGTCCAATCAAAATGTGTGTTCCATTTTCTCTCAGCTGCTGAGTAAAAATAAAGAAGAGGAAGAAGGTAGATAGCCCAGTGGTTAGTGTTGAGCCCTTGGAGCTAAACTGACTGCATTTTTTTTTTCTTTAGCAAATCTGTCACCTTGAGAGTCTCCCTTGACCTCTTGCCCTAGTTACCGGAGGGAAAGAAATCCAGGGCACAGATGAAATGGGAAACCAGACACTTCTGGTACATTGTCTTTGGCAAATGGATTACAGGAAACACTGACGCTTTTTGATGTTGTTTCAGCAGCCTTTGGGGACAATCTGGAGTTGTGGGGTGGACCTTGGCAGATTACACGTGTATCAGAGTTCAGAGGTTTATTTGTTCTTGCAGAGATTCCAAATACTCTTGAATGTGGCACAGAAAATGAATTAAGAGGAACAGGGCAGCTACAGGTACTTACAGACGTGAGGAGACTTAATAAAGCCTCTGTTGAGATGAAAGGACCTTAAACTCCATTAGCAGTATCCTTGGGAAAAAAAACCACACAAGTGGGACATTCTGAAATGGCTGTCACTGGAGCAATCCACTACAAAGACTTTCCACCTAATTGAAATTAATGACCTCTCCAGCAGCCTAGATTGAGTCCCCAGGCCTCCACCAACACAAATGCAACAGGCAGGACTCAATGCTTAGGCAGGGAATTCATTTGCATCTGGCCCCTAGTTTTTAAGACTCTCTGCTTGTCAATGTTAGCGATCTTTCCTGGAGAAATCAAATTTCCATCTAAGAATGGTTGCATGAGATAGACAGGGCCAACCCATAGGAAAATTGGGAACTTTTCAGAACTTGTATCTGGCAAGCCTCAAAGTATCCAGTTTAGGGACCATGTATCGTGAACCAAAAGATTTTTTGTTGTTCATATTTTCACAACTGTCAGGTGCAAGGTATAGTCTGGCAGGTGTATTTCTTTTCCTTTATGATAAAGCAACATTTTAAAAAATCATGGAATCATATAGCTGAAAAGGTATTAAAGATAAGTCTTCAGTGGGGCTGAAATCTTTTTTGTTTGTTTGTTTTCAAAAGATACCTTTCTCCTAACCCTCTGGTTCTCAAACTTGGCAGTACACTGGAATTAACTGGGAAACTTTAAAAATACTGATGCCTGAGAGATTCTTATTTAATTGGTCTGGGATGCAGGCTGGGCAAATGGAGCCTTTAAAACATCTCTAGTGATTCTAATATGCAGCAAAGTTTGACAACCATTATTCTAGTAAATTTAAAATTATATATATAGTAATTATGCCATTTACAGGATATTTTAAAGCAATACCCATTTACCAGCACCCTGTCGGGATGGAAGACTGTTTTCATACCAAAATATTAATCATCTTAGATGTTTGTATGGAGACAGAATTAAATATTGGAAATTGGATTTGACCTGGTGATTTTCATTCATCTCCCACAGTCAGGTACCATGCAATGATTATGCTTTTCCTCTACTCTTCCCAAATTAGTACTAGAGCATGAGGTATATTTCTTCCTGGGAAGATTTGTGTTGTAGTGTCATCCAATGAGGATTGGGATTTGGGAACCTCAAGGACTTCCTGGGGCCAGTGTCAGGCTTCAGCTAATGACTCTGTGCTGGTTGCCTAAGGAAGAGGAACAAGAAACCCATCCAGCATTTCCCATTCAATCTTGCCCTCCAGGCCAGTCAGTCAGAAGTCTCAGTGGCAAGAAGGCTTTCCCCAGTGAATAGCTGATGCAATGCCCTGAATAAGTAGAAATCAGAATTTCCAAATCATTTCTGCTTATAAACGAAGATCCGGCAATCTTCCCAGAGCCAGCTCTGCACTCACTTGCAAAGGGTGGCCTTGAAGATCTAGTTTGACATTTTATTTAAAAGCCAGAGGAAAATAAGCCTAGGTGATCCCAATAGCTTGGAGATGATAGGTTACATGTGTGATTAGAAAAGTGATCAACTATGCCTTCCCCCAAACTCCCACCCAACATCTTCTAGGCCTCAAATATGGCTCTGCTGTAGAACCTCAAATTTTCATTATCAGACATTATTTGGGTTAAGTCATCGACGGTATCTGCCAAAAGACAAATTTGGGGGGCAGCACTTGATATGATTCTCAAGTCATGAGGGATTTGGGGGTGAGACCCTGCTCCTCTAGGCTACACTTCTACAGCTGAAATCACTGGGGTGGTGAAGGATGATCTTGTATTATATCGTTATATTATGCATTTCTTATGCATGTGTGGAGATAGGGGAAAAAAGTGAGACCAATTGATTTAAACCAAGAGTGATTAAAATTTTGGCACAAATTAGTCCATCAGATGCTAGCAAAAGCCCTAGGGACAAGGACAAAGGAAAGGAGAGATTTGATGGGGAAGGAAATGGGAAGATAAACTCTGAGGTTTGGGGGAGGTGATCCCAGGTGGGGAAAGCCCTGAAGGGCTTTAGCCAAGAGG
This sequence comes from Cabassous unicinctus, assembly GCA_029593785.1. Classification (NCBI taxonomy): domain Eukaryota; kingdom Metazoa; phylum Chordata; class Mammalia; order Cingulata; family Chlamyphoridae; genus Cabassous; species Cabassous unicinctus. Next base: position 40,415 of record JAQZBX010008742.1, on the reverse strand, counting down.
GGCAAAGGAGGATCCGGATCAAAATGCACAGGCTCCAAGGGCAAATGTTGACTAAGTCGTCCTCATTTTTCCTAGTTGTGTCCGGATTGAACTAAATGTAATCAGAAATGAAAACTGCCTGTTTTTGTTTGTTCCTTCCTTTTGCTACATTAATAATAGTAGCTAACATTTAGTGAGCGCTTGCCATATGTCAGGCACTGTTCTAAGTACTTTACACCATCTCTGTAAGGTAGGCGCTACTGTTGCCCCCATTTGAAAAACAGAGAACAAAGAGGCGAAATGATTTGCCAAATGCCACTCAGCTATAAGCAGCTGAGCTGGAACTATGAACTAGGTGACCAATTTCCAGAATTCTACTATTTAAAAGGGTTAGGAGTACATGAGGCTGTGAATCTCCAAGAAGAAAGAAAGTGCCTGTATTTCCTTTCCAGGGACGGCTAAAGCCATTTATTTTCAAAGCTTTTACTGAGCCTGGAAGAAGGCAGACAAGTTTTTGCCTTTTTTAAAAGGGCTATGTTTCCTTTCAGAGAATCACTTTTACATAGGCCACTGAGTCCTAATAAAGAAGACAAGAGGTGGAGTGAGGATTTTTGTGGATGAGGACAAAAGTGGTGTCTGTGGGGTGTGTTGTGGGGAGAATGTTACCGAGGGGGTGCGGGAGGGGGAAAGAGGCCATGATGGCGATCAGGAGACTCTGGGTTCACTTCTCTAAGAGTAGTTTTACAGCCTGTGCTGGGGCAAGTCAGAAGAAAGAAGAGGTAAAGAAGTCCTCTCTGTAGCCCAGAACTTACCTCAGCACACAGAGAATGTCCCAGTACTCTTTGCATCAAGAGCTACTCATGATTAGGCTCCTCTCTTGAAAAACTAAAAGGCTTCCCATCTGAGCTGAAGGTAAACAGAATGTGCTTTGGTTACAGAATGCCTTTCCATTTCATATACTCCTTTCTTATTAGAAGCCCCACATTTGCCTTTATTTTAAAAGTACAGTGATTTCTTTAAAAAAGAAAAAAAGAAAAAATGAAAGCCTAGATGTGGTTGCTTATGTTGATTTTCCTTCCTAAGAGCTTCCAGAATGGCTCTGCCTTTTGTCTGTCTTACTAGTGGTCGTCTTCTAATGGAAAGGTCCAAAATTGCTTAAGTTCCTTATGAAAAGAGCAGGAAGAAAGCAATAAACCGAGCACACTGAGGCCGGACTAGAATCTCCACAGGGGTAGGACCCTGCCTCTCTTATTCACTACCACAGACTTGGTACTCACTTCAGCGCCTGGCACAAAAAAAGTCCCACGTGGAGGAGACTAAGGTTCAGAGAGACGACGTTATCTTTCCGAGGTTAGTCAACAAGTGTATTTGGTACCTATTGCTAAATAACAAATCACCACAAACTTATTACAAATCACCTCTAGCAGCTTAGAACAACACACTTTTGTTATCTCACAGTGACTGTTGATCAGAAATACTGGCATACCTTAACTGGGTCACTTGCTTCAGGGTCTCTCACCAGGCTGCAGTAAAGATGTCAGCCAGGGCTGGGTCTCATCTGAAGGCTCACCTGGGGAGCCCTCTTACGTGGTTGGTGCCCACAGACTTCTCCAACATGTGGTCTCTTGCTTGGGAGAGTCTTCTAGCAAGATGGAAGTCACACTCTAATATGACCTAATCATGGAAGTGCTATTCCATCACCTTAGCCATTTCTATTGATTAGAAGCAAGTCCCAGGTCCTGCCTATACTGACAGGGAAAGGATTACACAAGGGTGTGAATACCAACAGGGACAGATTAGGGGCCTTCTTAGGGTCTGGTCACTACAATCAATCAGGCAAAACAAGAATTAAAGCCCAATTATCTTTACTGATACATCAATGATAAGCATTGGCTCTCCTTTCCTTCTCCCTCCTCCTCAGCCACCCCACACACATATACATTCCATGCACATGTAATGTGACTAATTACAAGCAAAGCATGTGAGGATAATTCACAATTATCATGAGAGGGACTCACAATCTATTAGGGAAAATGAATAAAAAAGATTCGGTCCTTTTATTCATTAAGGTAGAAGGTTGTCCAGAGTTTTGCCAGCATTTATACCACTGTTGTGAACCAGAAAACAATCATAAGCCAGCGTAATCCTGGGGACGGCAAAGACAGGGTCAGCCAGTGAATGAAATACACAGGGCTTCCAAATGAGGTAAAGCAAAATAAAATTAATTGCAAATAATGTAATTCCAGAATTCCTATTGCTGCTGCTCGGCCCCATGTCCTGCCTTTCTCCCCACCATCCCTCGTCCCCAACTGCCCCATCCATCCTCAGGATCCTTTCCTGCCATGTGACTTTGCAGCCTCTGACAAATATATATTTAGTAACTCCAAAAAGATTTACATCTATTACCTTGCCATAGAATCCAAATGAAGCATTTTAGCAATGTTTTATGGTTAGGTTGTACAACAAATTGCCACACCTGTTTAAATAACTGTTTTACTGAATGCATGTGTCTCTTCCACCCCCCTTGCTTTTGGCCTTCCCCCAAATCTTCCATTCCCATACACACAAACACAAGTACTCCTCCTACTTCTGGAAGCTTAGATTATTCCTCTAAAACTTCAAAGAAGAAGATTGCCTGGCAGCTTTTGAAACTTTCCTTATGTTCTATTACATTGAAATGTTGTTTTTAGAAACGTGGAAAAAGAGTGGTGGAGCACAGTGGTGATCTTCTCATATGTCGGTATAATCAGTCTTTTTAAAGACCAGCAGGCGTGAAGTGTGATGGAGCTCAAGAGCTCAGATCCACTATGTCTCTGTTTAGGGGGATAATTGATCATATCTTAACTGTAAAACCAGTAGGATTAATCATGTTCCATGCATGTATGCATTTGAGGTGGGTGAATGTGTCCTGGTGCCATAGAGTCATTTGGTGGGCTTTCCTTTCCTTTTTGTTTCCTAAACTAATCTGTTTCTCCCTTACCCCAAATCTGCCTACCATTTCTCCCATTCCTCCAAATCCATGAAGTAGGAAATTTAACCTTCATATTCAAAACACAAAAGCATATTCAAAACACAAAAGCAAAAAGTATGTAAAAGTTTCTTCTTTTACTATCACTTCAGAACAAGACAAAATTCATTATTTAGAAATTAATCAAATTTTGTTCATAACCACAACTCATATAACAAAGAATGCAGGGCATGTCCTGTGCTTCCCTAACAGGCACTGCTTTGCGTGGGACTTGGTGCTGGCCAGGGACTCAGCAAGTCAGCCACCTCAGGTTTCAGTCTCACACTCTGTAAAAGAGAGGCAGTACTGGAGCCCAGACTGTGGCAACAGAGGCTGATACCCGCTTGTTGACTGTGTGAAAAGTTACTTAAGCATCTAAGCCACAGTTAACTCAAATGAAAAACATTTGATTAAATGGTAGCACTCGGTTTTGGTATAAAGTGACAAAACATGTCTTTTGAAATGCTTAGTTCAGTGACTGGTCCATTCTAAGTGGCCAGTAAATATTGTGGGATTACTAAGGGAAAGGAAGAAGCATCCAGAAGGAGGGGTCTCCAAAGTGGGTACCAAGCTCGTCCTTTGGGGGTGTGGGAAGAAAACATTATGGCTTCTTTTTATATTTATGTTTTCTCTAAAAAGGAAAGAAATTAATTAGGCTTTATTAATGACTGATATATGGGTTGATCCCATGGCCTCCCTCAGTCTGTATATCATACTGTCTGAGTGACCACAGAGGCAGGTGACTTATCTTGAGGAAAGAATGGGCTCTTCACAACAAAGACAGGCAGACAGCAGGGGCTCCCTCTGTTTCCATGTTGGTGTGTTGAGATGAGTTAGTGTGTGCCCAGTTAGGTGGGTTTGCCAATCTTATCTAGTTTTAACCAAACTACCATTCATAAAACAGACAAATGAATAAAAAAGATTCCTGCCTCACTAAAAAAAATGTATTTGTCAAGAACTGTGAAGAGTCTGAGATTTTACTCTATTTGCAAGCTATACAAACTAACAAGTTAGCCTGCCACATTTCATGGATGCTGGCAGAAGTCATGAGAATCCTGGGTCAGAGACAAAGGACTTCATTTCTCAGAACAGAACATACAGCATGAACCTCATGTTTTTCCTGGTTCCCTTGTCCCCCAAGACCCATAGGGACAATGTGGACAGCCCAGGTGGTTGCTGTATACACAGTGGGTTTATGTCATAGCTGAAGAACCCTGAGTGTAGAAAATTCCTAATCTTTTATAATGGGGCTGCTAGACAACCTGCCCAACTTTGCCCAGGGGACATTATCTTTATATATACTAAACAAACCTACTCTCTGTTCCAGAGAGAGCCACTCTCTCTCTACGTCAAGCCTGTTCACTGCACAAACATCCTTGAAAAGAGTCCATATGAAAGCTGTCAGGGTCTCTGCTTGCAAGACATGCAGAAACATGAGAGACCCATGGAGAATTGTCTCCCAATAGATACTATGTACTAATGAAGTACAAATGAAAATAAACAAATGTCTGAACTTACACTCTTTCTACTCCAAGAATAAGCAAGTCCTGTTATAAGATATAAACAATGACAATCTAATCAGATCCAACAAGAGATCAGCTAAAACAATTAGATATGATAAAAGGCTCTCTGAAATACAGATTTATATCTACTATTAAGTATAAATCTTAATACAGTTATATATATTGTGGCTTGAAATATTAGCAATTGATAATATATTTCTGCCATTTATAACAGTATATATATATATATATAAGTAAAGAAATAAAATTGGGAGTGTGTGTCAATGTATTTAATGTTTGGGAATATGCGTTCAAAAGTTTGTTGATCTCTGCTCTAGAGAATACAGTGAAATGAAATTTGGGGAATGGAAGGACTCAAGGATGCAAAGGGATTGGTATAATTTTCTTCCCATTCTAAGTAATCCTCCAGTAACAGCAACTGTAGTACCTTCTTAAAAGCTTCTATATAATACATATGTGTGTGTGTATGTGTATATATATATATATATACACATACACACACACATATATATATATTATTTTTTTGGGTACAGAACACCATTTGGCTCTGAAAAGAGGGTAGAAGGCATTCCTAAATGCCTTGGTTACCTCTTGAATTAGATTGAATCAGATAAGCAGATCGACAGAATAGGCATACACTTCCCCCAAATCTCTGGAAGGCAATTTCTCCAGGGAATTGAACTTTCCACTGGGCCGAATGAGACCTGCCACACCCCTCTGACACCTCAGCGAGGGAGGCAGAGTCATCCCAAGGTGGAGTAGTGTCTGGACAATTAAGACTGTGCACCTCCTTCCAAATTGCCCTAACTAGAAATTATTGTTGAATGTGGGACAAATCATGGTAAAATTAGTGTCTGTGCAAACCTGAGGAAGAAAACAATCACAAAAGGGCAGAAGTGACAAGAAGGGATAGGGCAAGGGGAATGCTAGAGAATGCTGTGGTTATTAGTGAAGGTACACTCCTGCCTTGCATTCCAGATAAAGATTTTATCTTTGTTTTTGTTTTGTCTCTTAGTCTTTATACATATGCAAGGCAGTTCCTCATCCTCCTGCTTATTCTCCCAAGCTTTGATATCAATTTTGGCCTTTACTGAGCACATAGGGGGGGGGCAATGCTGCTGTCTAGTGCTACTGGGAGTTCTTTTCACAATTGTTTGGTGTAGATAATTAAGAGAGCAGGAAGGGGCTACTCTTGGCTTTGCTACACAACTAGGAAATGACCGTAGTACTTAACCTAGCAGCAAAGGCAATTCCATTCTCCACCCTACAGTCAAAAGGCCAGAAGTAGGAATCCTTATTTTATTCTTTACAACTGGACAGAACACAGATTTTGAGGTCCTACAGTCCTGGGTTTGAATACTGGCTAACTTCTTAGCAGCGTGAGTTTAAATAAATTACATTGCCTTTTGGTGCCTTGAATTCTTCATCCACTAAACTGGGTTAACATTCATATTCTTCTTAAGATAATCATGAGCCAAATGCATAGGTACTCAGTAAACACAGTGGTGTCTTCCCTTTTCTCTTACCTTAGAGAATAGTTGGGAAGATGAAATGAATATTGAGTAGGAATGTTCTTTCTAAACTTTAAAGCTATTGTACTTATTTGGATGGTTGCTATTTCTTATACCAAGTTTTCTCTGCAGCCCCCTGGGTCTAAAACATCCAGTAGAAAGGACCATTTCTAACTCTTCTAAAATGAGGGGTAAAGGGTAAAAGGAGGTAATTAGTAAATAGTCAAATATGGGCAGCTGAGACAGAAGACCAGTGAATTAATGTGGGTTTATGGGAACACAGAAACCAGGAAGGGCTTAGATAAGCAAGGATTTTATTAGGGTAACTGCCTATGAGAGAAAATGGGGAGGGAACCAGGACAGGCTGGGGAGCTGTCAGACTGCAGTGTAAGCCTAATGACTCAGTGAAGGAGATTGCATTGCAGGAGTAGGAGGCCGAGTTGGGTAGAAGCATCCCAGACTGCCTTGTAGTCTAAGGAAGGTTCTGCTAGGCCTTTGGGGAGTCCTTGATCCAAAGTCAGCTGTAAGAGGAATTTTGTGTCTCCCAGGAATGGGCTTGCCCTAGTACCCCTTCTATACTCAGTCTTTGGCTGAGAGAAGCCCATGGAAGGCATGGCTTCGGGGAAAATGTTGTGATGGATTTTAAAGTGCAGCAGCTGGGACCTGGACTCAGTTGTACTCCCTGTAGTTAGAGGTCTGTTAGACAAATTCTCTTGGCTACCACAAGTCAGTCACATCCTTCTTCTCTCCTTGGGGCAGCTTTAGAGTCAGGCGTAGAAGGTGGTATGTTTTCCTATGGTGACTTGCAAAGACATGTCATGCTCAAAAATATCTCCTCTTGGGCTGCCAAGATGATTGAAATTCTACTATTGAAAATTTATTCCAAAGGTCTTCAAAAGCTCCTTGGGAAAGGATTAATTTAATAGCGCCTGTAATGCAATTCTAACTCAAAAAGATCTTATGCAACTGAGCACCAGATAAAGAAGTGGTGGTGGTGGTGGTGGTGGTGGTGGTGGTGGTAGAGGTAATAGTGGTAAGGGTGATATTGTAGGTTGGGGGTACAGTCATACTGAGAAAGAGCTATCTAAAATGGTGGGTGACCCCTGAAAGATATCTGCAAACTTCGATGTTTTCCTCAAAAGAAGACCCAGGTGAACATTTGACCAACCTGAGTGTTTGACTGATAATTAATATACTCTTAAGCTCTAATTTGGTACCCAAGCATTCTTGTCAGTGGACTTCCAGGGGCTGCTTCATGTTGGCAAATCTTGACAAGGCCTGCTGGGCTGGACAAAGTTCCCAATAGCTGGTGCATGACTTTTGGCTCATTGAACACATTGGCAAATTCTTGGCTGGCAAATCAGGGCCCTGGGGCTTTGAGCTCCCCTGCCCCTTTGGTGACTAAAAGACAGTTCTCCTCCTCCATGTCTAGGTCAGAGTCAAGAAGGATATTAGAGCTGCTAGGCTTGGAGTGCATATCAGTTGTTGGCTGGACCTGAATATCTGTTAGAGGGCAGAACTGAAAACAACCTGGAAACTTTCCCAGAGATACATTTCTCCTGGAGCCAAAAGTAAAACACAAGTGATCCATTTTGAACTTATTAATAACTGTCACATTTCTTGTCAGGGCAATGGAAGAGCCAGTTTGGGGACTTGGGACCTTGATTTCTCCACAATAAGTCATGATGCCAGGATGGTCTAGTGTGCAGCAAGTCTTAAACAAAGCTGAACATCAGGACACCAGGGGAGTTTTGAACAAAGGCAGATCCCCAGGTTCCACTTTTAGAGAGTCCTATTTGGAAAGGGGTCTGGGAACCTCTATTTTAAAAGCTCATTTTTTTTTAATGAGCTGGGGTGAAACCAATACCTAAAGTAAAGCTCATTTACACACTTCAAAGTAGAGTGGGTCCCTGGGAAGCAGACTGTGAGATGGAGATTAGCATGCAGGGCTTTTATACAGGAGTCCTCCTGGGAACAGCACCTGTGGAAGGGAAGGCTCAGGATCAAGCAGAGGGAGACACTGAGCTGTGATTCAGGTCCAGTGAAAGCCTCAGGGTGACTCCATGGGAGCTTTGGAGCTGGAGTAGTCCTCTAGAGCTGTCTTGAGCTGGGGCAAGGAGGATGGGTCTTTATACTCTTTGGTTGAGCAGTCGTTGAATTTGGACTGCTCATGGAAAGAGGTGTGACATTTAGTGAGGCAGTTTTCTTTAGTCAAGGTGATTCCCAAACAGTGCTGACAGCTGAGAGCTGCCTTATGGGTGGACTCCCAGCACCTGGGGGAAAAGGTCCTTTATTGCTATAAGGGGATCTAGGCAGAAGAGCACAGCTCCTATCACAGTGGGTTTAAACTTTAGATGTGACTTGTTTGTGTCTAGCACTCAATCAGCATTGTGCTAGCCACTGAGAAGTGCCAAGATGAAATTCAGCTTCCTGCGACTTTCCCAAGTATGAGCCTTTGGATGCCCAGGAGAAGGAGTCAGAAGCTAGCCTTACGTAATCCAAGAGACTGAGCGAGCAACCTTTGTATGAGAGTGAAAGGAGACACTGATTTGGTATCTGACTCTTAGATTCGACAGAGGAGGAAGAAGGCTATTGGAGATGAGAATGCTCAGCTGGTTGGCCTGCTGTGTTGAGAACAAAGATGTTTGTATAATGCCCACGTGGGCTAATGAGATTCATTCTTCTACTCGTTAAGACTGTGCATGAACACACATTAGCAGACACTTAGCAAGCAAAGATTATATCAATTCCCTGAATTGTATCATATAACAAAATAGTGCCCTACCCCCACATAAAGATATACCCCACCCCCAACCCTACACTGTCTTCACAGAGAATTGGGCTCCTAACAGCATAAAATCTATGATTAATCATGAAGAGGCTTATTATGGCAGCAAAAAATGCCACCAAAGCTGGATTCCAGATATTTGATTGTGCTGATTTTAATATGCCTCTGCCAAGTTTCACAGTAGTTAGATTCCCCTACTCCCTCAGTAATTATTAGATGGTTAGAAAAACCCCCACCACATTCTTTTGATGAGAATGATTGTTTGGCATTCCTATTTATTTATTCACTTGTAATGAGCAGGAGACACTTGGTTAGCCTGTTCTGTTCTTCTATCAGATTCCTTTATGCATAAATTATTTGAGGATAAGATTTATGCTCAAAGAATAATGAGGTAAACAGGAGCAAAGGGAATAATTTAAAAGTAATTCACAATAAGGAAGTGATCATGAACATACTGAAATTCTGGAGAACCCTATACTGATGCTCAGCCCTGTTTGAAGTCAGGTCAAAGGAGAATTCAACCCAAGGGACCATTTCTCCAAGGAAACCCCACAACACTTTCCAGTATTTTCACCATGTTACAATTTGAGGTCTGACTGTTGAGAAAGAGATACAGCTTGTACCTTAAAGTCTGTCCCTGCTATACTTTTATTTTCTAAAGTAATTAATTAATTGTGTGTTTTTCTCTAAAAGTTTCTTCCTGGAGAAAGACTGTCCATCATTCATTGAAACTATGTTTAGTTCTCCAAATGTCTAAAAGCAATTTATAAAAACTTAAAGGTAGCCAAGCTCAGAATACAATTCATATGCTAAGGTTTTTGATCAAGCCAAAAGGCATTACTTAAACTATGAACAAATAAATCTGTGACCAGAATTGTAAACAGAAACATAATTTGCTAATGGTTTGTCCCTGAAGTTAGACCTCACTCCTTTTACATGCTTATTAGTCTGGGACAACAGGGAAATGAGAGAGAAATAATATATCTGAATTTCATTTAGAAATTTGACAAGATTTCCTAGGCTATACTAATGGATATGATAGAGAAATATGTTCTAGATTATCAATGGCAACCTGGAGAAAGATCTTTAGTGCCATGTTACAGTCCTATATTACTTTTTTCCCATAACTATAGTGTAGTTAAAACAGATTAATAAAATCTGTGAAAAATAATCTAAGCTAGGGAGAATAGTTCTATAGCTTTAACTATCATCTTGAAACCTATGGCCTTCAAATCTATGTCTCTAGATGCTTCCTGATCTCCATATCTGCCTACTAGATGTCTTTTCTCAATGTTCCTACAGACACCCAAAACTCAACATGTTTAAAGCTGAATTTATCACCTCTGCTCCACCCTCCAACTGCTTCACCTCCTATAATTCAAATTTTAATAAATGGAATGACCTCTCTTGTAGCTTCCCAAGCTAGACTCCTTGATGGTATCCCTGATCCTTCACGGTCATCACATCTAAATATTTGATCCATCACCAAATTCAGCTGACTCCATCTCCTTATCATCTCTTTATGATAGATTAAAATTTTGAAAATTTTGAAGAAAAGGGAAAACAATAGATTACTATCCTTGAGTCAGAAGCAAATTAAAATCAAAACCCAACTTCCAAAGTAAAGAAAAGGGGGATTGAGAGGCTTTATCAGTGGTGAGTTCACCATGGCTCCATAGTTTAGTGGGTTTCTTAAAGAGCTAAGTGACCCGAGGCTGCAGTGATTGAATTATACTATTCAGAAGGACCTAGATAATAATTTTGCTGAGCTCTACACTCTCTGAGGGTAAGGAATGTTGAAGTGGCCTGAAACCACATGATATAAGGGATTTTTGCAGGAAAAAAGGGAAGCCTTCCCTTGGAACGGAGAACTCTAGGGACAGATGTGATGGCAGTTTACAATTTAATGAAGGATGCTCTGTGTAGCAACAGTTCCAAACTCCAATCTGTGGACCAAAGCAGTGCTGGCTCTGTAAGAATATCCCGGGATAATTCTACAGATTCGTCAGTCCCACCACTGAGAGATTCTGATTCAGGTGCCCTGGAATGAGAACACCTTCCCTAAATTGGTATACTTTAAAAGCCCCTCAGGGGATTTTGAGACACAGCCAGGTTGGGAACCCCACATAAATGAGAAATCAGATTTGTTTGGCACACACCCAAGAGTCATTGGATAGAAACCACAGGAAAATAGGTCTTTGCAGCCTATTAGGAGATATAGTCTACAAGCCATGGCATACCTGAGACTGAATGGGCTGCTTCATGAAGGAGGAAGCACTGCATCACTGGAGGTTCAAATGGGACTATATAAGCATTTTATGGGCATGAAATCAAAGAGGTTCAAGCAAGATAGGTGATTGGACTCTATGACTTTTAAGAGTCTATGGTAGCACATAGTATTTGTCAAAAGAAACAAGGACTGATAGACACAAAGCGGCTTTAATAAATATTTCATCTCATTAAATAATGTGTAGGATACAAAATATCCAGCTGTAGCAGAAGTTGTCAGTACCGCACACATATTCCCTTGCATCTATGTCAGTGGATGCTGGCTTGACTTCCAGGGTCCAGCAACTGCTCATCTTTACCTGAGGACTTTCTCTGCCTGCCAGAGCCCACTCTGCTTGCACAATAGCAGGCCAGAAGTGCAGAGAACTAACCACCTGCTGCCGCTACAGCAATCCTCAACCAATAACTGACAGGAGTTTTAAGTACCGCAGCTCCCTGCCCCTTGGGTGGGATAAATTTGAAGGGCATGTTCCACACTGGCTCCCAGAGTACATGGGTGGGATTAAGCTCCAGTTGCCCACAGTGGTAATGATATTGGCTGCCTTTCCTTCCCACTCCTCTACTGGGGGGATCCCTTCACAAATAAGTTATTTGTCCTCAAATTCTTGCCTTAGGGTCTGCCTCTCAGGGAACCCAAATAAGATACTAACCAATTGTTGCCAACTAAGCAGCAAATAATTACCAAATGAAAATTTGAGAAAATCAGGATAAAAGGGCATGTAAGTTAAAAAAAAAAAAAAAGAAAAGAAAAAGAAAAGTAAAACAACTTGTCAGCTTGACAGCGCCTGCAGGCTAGGATGATACTGATAGGCACAGCTAAGCTAGAGGATCCAGCTGCCCTCAGCTCCATGAGCACTGGCCACTGTGGTTGCTGTTGACTGATCTGAACTGCACCTACTTCTCTAGGCCTATTTTCTTCCATTTGTCCTTAACAGTTTTCATTTAGGCCACTACTTATAATTCCCCCAAACACAGCTCGCTGTTTCCTACCCCTGTGCCTTTCCTTGCCTTTTCTAACCACCATTGTCCTGGAAATTTCTGTTCATCCTCTGAAACACATTTAAGTTGTCCCCTCGTCCAGGAATCCTTCTTTCCTCATCCCCCAAGATCAATGGAGTCATTCTCCACTCTCATTAGCTCTGAATCCTAGTGTAACATGATACAACTCTTAATCAACTGGATATTTAATATTAAACCAGAAGTGAGTTAAATTGAAAGGCACGGAAAATTTCTACCCTTGGCTCCCTCTTGCACGTACTGCCAGAGAGCTCTTTAGAAGGATGGTTTTTAATGACAATTCATTTGTATATTAGCTTTCCTTTGTTCTTTTCATTTGCATCTAGTTGAGCTGGAATGTAATCATTGAACAAGTCTGCAAACCTTGAATCCAGAGAGAGTACCCTGAAAACAGAGAATTTTATTCAGTAACTTTAAGCAATCTTTTACAATAAAAGTACAATGCTTATGTTATTATCTTAATTGAGAAGAGAAAGATACAAAATTCTGTGTGGACTATAAAATTTTCTTTTAAAGTGGAAGAAAATATTGTTAACGGGAACTGTAGTGGTCTTGGGCTGTCAGACTCCGGTGATTATTTTTCTGCTTCTCCCTGTTTATTGTATTTTCTAAGTTTTCAATAATGAGCAGATTGCAGAAAATAACAATGACACCTTTTTCACCTGTAAAAAATGATTTCCCACAGATCAATCACCATGGAAGAAATTTTATAAGTTATTAAAGAGTTATCTACAAAATATGTCAAAGGCCATAAAGCTTTATTGGCGAGTTCTTTCAAACACTGAAGGAACACATAATTCTGCTGCCAAATAATTTGCTCCAGAATATAAGAAAAGCTGAAAAGCTATGCAATTATGTTTTAAATGAAGTGAGCCTGACCCTGAAACCCAAACCTGATAAACACACATACACACACATATACGCTTATACTCCCCACAAGTATAGATGAATATAAAGATAGAAATCCTAGATAAAATACCAGCCAATGAAATCCAATAGCATTATTACAATTAGATAAACTAACCTGGGAATCAAAGAGCAATTTAATACTAGGAAAGCTATTACTACAATGAATAACATCAATAGGGCAAAGGAGAAGAACCATCTCAATTAACACTGAACAAGCAGTAAGTAAAATTTTAAAATTATATTTCATAAAACTGGGAATAGAAGGATCCTTAATATGATCACCATGCAGCACACTTAGCCATATAATATGATACTTATGGTGATAATATATATCAGTAGAGAAAGTAATAAAATTGATATATTTCAGAATTTTATTTGTGGAGGCCCCCTCCCCCAAATACTCATGCCTGAGCTTCAGCCCTGGAAGCTCTTCTTCAAGGTGACTCTAATATTTACCAAAGATTATAAACCCCTAAATTTGAACCATTCATAGTAAAATTAGAAATCAGATCAGGATATAAAATATTGCCAAATTGTTGACTATTGTTCTGAAAGGTCCAGTAACACAAGAGTCATGAAACAGAACGGAGAGAAGGCAAAGGTATAAGTAGAGATGGTGAAGAGACAACATTATTATTTTCAGATGGTCTTTCTATACGCATAGAAAATCCAAGACAATCAAAACACCCCCTCAAGCAAACAGCCCTTGTAAACACAGGAAGAGTGTTCAGGATAGTGATCAGGTACAACATCAGTATAAAAAATAGTTTTTCAACAATATCCATTTAGAAGATATAATAGGGGAAAAGCCCTATACATAATAGCACTCAACATATACAGTACCTAAGGGCCACTTTATGAGAAATGTGCTATATTTATATGAAGTAATGTAAAATATGTTACTGGGTGATATAAAAGAAGAGTTGAGTAAATGAAGAGATGTATAATAGTTCTAGAAAAGTGGGCTGAATATTGTAATTTGGGAAATACTCCTTCCCAAATAAATTTATAGACTTAATGCATCCCAATAAAAATACTAATGGAATGGATTTTTAAAATGAAATGATTTGGACTCTATTTGGGAGAATAAATGTGAGAGAATAAAAAGCCCAGAGCTTAACATAGAGCAGGTACTTAATAAATGCTAGCTCACTTCCTTTTGCTAGTCAGCAAAAGTTACGATGCCTTAGCCACAGTGAGCTCCCCAACTTCAATTACTATAATTCCTATAATTACCACACATTTGGCAATTACTGTGCAATTTTTGACAGTTCTACTTTACGTTGAATTTTTAGTTAATGTACATTGTTTGATCTTTAATTATTCTCTCCCAAATAGACTGTAAACTCTTTGAAGTCAAGGACTAGGTTTGTACATCTTTGAACCAAATTTTTAATGACATTAGTCATCTACTGGGAACTGGGGACGATACAGAGATGGTAGACCACAAAACTGATATTATTTCATTATTAGAGAATAGAATACAATACAATTAGTCACAGTTGGGGTTGTCAAACTTGAAGACCACCAAAGCAATGTGAAATTTGAAGCTGAGCAGTCTCAGGTCAGAATGAGCCTTCTCTTAACAAAAGCAATTACTGCTGAATATCGTATTGGCAGAGGCTTCCCCTCATTCCTAATGTATGCTAGAGTTCATAAGAAGCTAAGTACAATACCCAGTAAGGATTCTTGCAAAACAGAGATGACTAATTAGAAGAAATACATTTCTATTTCAGACCAGTCAATGGTCTATGAGTCTAAAGGAATGAATGAGTTCCCAAATTCCTAAGCTTCAGACAAAATATTTCAGAATCATACTATGAATGCGCCTGGCAGATTCTCAAAGTATAGTGGCTGCAAATTACTCACTTGATATTTTAAGCTTATTTTGTAAAAATTGAGGAGAAGATACTGTAAGTTAGGAAGTATACATGGGGAATATAAATATTAAATCAGTATGCGTACAGTTTCCAAGAAGATGAGTAAGCAAATCACTTCTTGACTTCAACTTGATGTCAGTTTTACCTAAATATATGCAGGGGATATTAATACTATCCTTGTGTTTACTTTAACAACCACCAGGCCTGTGTGAAAATCAGCTTCACAGCCAAATAAAGTGACAAAAATGACAACTCCAAGAACATAGAAACCACTTTGCAAGTTTTGCTTGCATTTTCTGTGTAATCTCCAGAAAAGAATTCTTATACACTGGCTACCTACTGCCCTTCTCAGCCCCCTCCTTAACATTCTGAGGAGGAGTTTTATTAAATACCAACACTCAAGTCAGGAAAATATCCAACCTTAAAAATGTATTCATTTTTGGTCCAACTATTATTAAATAGAAGTGGGTAAATCTCACCTATAAACCAGAGCTCCAAATCCCTGAACAGTATTGTGACATTTCAGAGCACCCATTCACACACCTCCCAGCAAAAAGGACCACTGGAGGAGGTAACACCCCCATGAGCTCAGCTTCAATGTGACTGAGTTCACTGTGGCAAATAACCAGCTGGTGAACACGATGAGGTCGGCCCACCATCTCTGAGTCAGCCCCAGTTCCTCAGGCAATTTGTAAGACTACTTAAGACATGGCCTGAACTTGAAGATAATTTAAAACATATTTGAGAAGAAAATTCACAACCCAATCACAATTAAATAATTAAATTAAATAATAATTCAAGTTAACAAAAGTAACATTGTTGAAAGTATATCATACTTATTTTAGTAAAGGAAAATTGCCAAAAATGTGGTACAGACTGTAAGTTTCATGGGAAACCAGAGGATAGAGAATGCCCTGTGGACAGGGTCATTAGGTGAGGCTTTAGGAGGAGTGGGGTCTTTAAGTGGGAGGCCACTTAGCTGAGTGCTTAGGGAAAAGTGTTCTGGAGCCAGATACTCTACTTTCCTGTCCTGTTCCGACACATAGGAGCTTTGTGGTTCTGAGACTCTTATTTGACCCTCTAAGCTTTAGTTTTCTCACCAGTAAATTAGAGATAATGGTAGTATCTGCCTCATAGGATTAAGTCAGATAATGAATATGAAACAGAATCTGGCATATAGTAAGGGCTCAATAACTGTTAGTGAAAAAATAATAATATAAGTTGATCTTGAAAGACAGATTGGAAGCAGACAAAGGATGGGTAGACACTGCAGATCAGATTATGCTTGGGGGGAAATGGCTGAAGTCAGTTGCTGTTTCTTTACCTCATTTTCTAAAGTTCCTGACTGTTCATAATAAACCTCCAAGATACAGAGGAATTTTGGAGGCAATAAAAACAATTGGGCCTTCTCCTTGGAATCTGACTTGGAGAAAACTACCTCTTTATTTCCTGATTTCTCAATGCGCACATTCTGGACTTTGGATACTACCAATAGAATAGAACTCCAAAGACTCGGAAACACCAACCTATAAGCACCAAATAACTGCTTGACCCAGAAGAAGGGAGGACACCATGGACTTTTCAAGAAACCAGATTTGAAAGTCACTCAGATACTCAAAACAGTCTCCAACACATCATTGAAAAGAGCATTTTAATTAAGTGAAAATATGAGCCAATCTAGATGTTTGGAATGGTGTAGACAGCCAGCCACTTTCCCACCTCTCCCCCATATTTGCTCCATCCCTTTCTTACCTTCCAGGTCAATAATAGGCTGAGAATTTGGCTCCATTGAGCAGATGTTTTGGCATTATATAGCCAGAACCAGTAAGTTGAAAACAACTCACTCAAATAACATTCTAGCCAAGAAAGGGCAATAAATGGACCATTTCACTATAATCCACAATGACTCCCAAATTTCCCATTTCTGTGTATGATTTGGCAATTATGACTACAGATTGAGGATTTTAAACCAATTTCTGCCATTCCAGGTGCAAGCACAATTGTTTAATTGGTGTTCATAGCTTACAAGGAGGGAGTTTATAGGACTGCTTCTCTGTGGCCTCCTCCCAAAATCCAACTGTAAAATCTAGAGTCCTTACAAAAACAATTTCACACCTAAGGATAGAGAAGAAGGGAAACATTTAGAAGAGCAATAAGCTCACTGATTCTTGAATAGCAGCTTTCTGAGGAGGGAGGAAAGGGCCAGCCAAGATGTCCTATAGCTCCATGTTTCTGGAGGACATCTTTGGCTGTAGCACCAGATTGCTGGGTTGGCAGAAGTTCCCAGTAAGTGCTGCCTCTTTGCCTTCAGGGTGAGACCTGTCATACTTTCTTTTCACACACCATGGGGTAGGAGGGATGTCAGAGAATCTACAATCAACATAAAAGTCAATTTTTATAATTGCATCTGTGCTGAATGGCCCACTTTCCCCCTTGTGCTTGGGGACTTCGTCATATTAAGGGGAGGCAGCAAAAGAGGCACATTCTTTTCAGCAACCAGATACATCTTCAGGCAATCTCTGTGAGAGAAGAGGGGCTCACAGACCAGCTTGCAACTCCCCAGCGACCACTACCACAAGTTCTTACAGGTCACCTTCAAGGAGAATACTAGATATAAATGTCCTATGATTAATGGGGTACAAGTTTTTATTTGTAGAAAAAGCATTGATGCAACCATGCTGCAATCCTAGCTGATGGAGTTTTTATTTTATGAAGCAATAGCTAGGCTGACTGATTTCTTCAACCAAATCGGTACAGTCCCTCATTGTCTCTTGTTTGGACGACTGCAACTCTTTCCTGTTTGTCTCACCACCTACCAGCGTCTTGATACTCAGTTCATACTTCACGCCAAAACCAGGGTTCTCTGAGAAACAGTGTGAACACCTGAGTCCGTATGTTTAAAAGCTCCACTAGCACCTCATTGCTATCAGATAAAGACCAATCTTGTTTTAATGAAAGGCATATAATCATCTGACCCCAGCCTCATGAAGACATGCCCTGTCTTCTCACCTACTTCACATTGATGCCACCCATTTTAAACTTCTAATTCTGGAAGATTCTGGATTCTTTAACACTTTAAGGCTTTTGTAGATTCCTTAGTTCCTATTTCTGCTTGGGGAATTAGTTCTCCTTTTCCAAAGATTACCTCCCTTTTGAAGACTTCTCTAATGGCCCTTAGACCTAGAAAGCTGGTTTCTTCTTTTGTGCTCCTAGAGCTCTTATTAATCATTTCTATCACAGTATTCATCATGCAAGATTTAAAAAGATACCATAAGGTAGAGAATGGGTTTTCCTTCCTTTCTTATCCCCTGGCATGTAGTAGATACTCTAGAAATCACTAGTGAAAGAAGGGATAAGCAAGTAACTTCATTCTGCTTTCTCTGCCCCCCACTCATGAGCTCACAGATGTTTGCCACTGCTCCAAGCAGCCAGACTGATAGTCAGACCCAACCAGCATATTCCAGATAGTGGATCAATTCCAGCAAATAACCACCAACTCATCTCACCCATACAGAGATATCTAAAATATATACTTTACAAGATCAGGGATTTGGGTCTAGAACAATGCCTAGTTTCAAGTAAGTGCACAACAAGTGGGAAAGCCGAGAGAAACTGGATGAGTATCCATCACTCAGAGTGGAGTGCTTCCCAGGCTCTGAAAATGACCTACTTCTCCAGAAATAATTACAAGGTGAAGGTCACCTGCCTGTTGGGGACCCTCATAAACTTCAGTATCTCTCTGAAGAGCTCCATGTATCACACTGGTCCTTTCTTTTCTTAACTTCCCCAGCAGACATTTTGACATATTCAGTTCTCTGTGTATTTCAATCTTGTTTTCCCACCTGAGTAGGGGCCAGCTTGGATACATCCTTTTAAGAGGATACCATAAGGAACAGCCCCATGCCAAACTCAGTAGATGCTCAACTAATTCTTGTTAAATTAAGAGATGAGCACTTAAAAGTCTGGAGGGATTAAATTGTGTATGTGTGTGTGTGTGTGTGTGTGTGTGTGAGTATCTTGACATATCAGCTAACACCAAAATTCCGTAGAAAGGAAATAACTACATTAGGGAAAATACATTATTGGGTCACTTTAGAGTGAAAACGTTAAGTCTCCAGAGCAATGTCTGGAAGGAAAAAGTAGAACTAGAAGACAAGGGCAGAACAAGAAGTGAATCACTCATTATAGGAAGTGGGAGAAATTTTATTTCCTTTTATTCCTGACAGGAAACAGGGAGTGGGAAGGGAGAGAGAGGCCAACCAATATGTCCAAAGCTTGGAGCCCAAGTTGGCAGAAAGGACTTTCAAGTACAAGGGCTCTAATATCAAGTTTTTATGGTTTCTTCATTCTTCTCCCAAATCTATCGTTTGCCTCACACACACAACAGCCTTGTGAAAGGAATTGGTGTGAGTGTTCGTTGAAGATCAGTGAAAGAGTAGAGTGCTCTGTTGGGGTCATCACAGTCCAGAGCTGGAATAGCACATGTGAGCTAGAGAAACAATAGATGCCGAGGAAATGAACCAGAAACAAGCTCAGAGACAGAGGTAAGGGGAAAAACAAGAGCCACCTCCTCTTCCTACCCTCAGTCCCCAGAGGCTGAGAGGATGGGGGGCATCTCACTACAGGTGAGGAGAGGTTCAAACTAACTTTGGTAGGATCTCAAAGGGCAGGATAATGAAACTGACCTGAGCATCACACATGAACTATGAGCCTTAAAGTTCCACAGCTCCAGGATGAGGACTCTGATGCTCAGAGAGGGAAGTGGCTTGGCCAAGGTCACTTGGCTCTCTCGAGGCAGAGCTGGGATGAGAACTCAGGCTGTCCTCAGACATTGTTCCATCTTCTACTCCATGCAGTGCCTCTGCCCTTAAATTGACCATGGGGGCCTGGAAATAGGGTCTACCCAAGACCACAGCATTTGCTGAATTTATAATTGGAGAAATTTAGGTTACTGCACATAGCAGGAAGGGCTATTATTTATCTAAAGGCTGGGATCACCTGTGCCGATTGGCTATTCAAGAGGGCCATCTGTCATTTGGGGGAATCCTAAGGGGATCTGGCACGGGTAGATGAGGTCCTAGGATTGGGCAGAGGCAAGGATGCTGCTATTAGCCTCCAGGCCTCAATTATCAGGAGCCCTTTACCTTGTGCTGCCTTTAGTTATCTGTTATGAGGAGCTTGGGAAAGAGCTACTCATGGCTGCTGGTATCTCATATTTGGAGTTATTGAATACAGATGATTTACTTTCATCAGTCTCAGGACCTGGACCCGAGAGAAGCATCATAACAAGGGTCCTCTCTTGGCGGTCACCTCCTTTATCCATGCCCTTTATTCCAGGGTAATCAGCGGGCTTAGTCAAGTCTGTGAAATTCATTTAGTTCTTCCAGTCCATCGGGTTCCTTTCCTGCCACTGACATTGCCCTGCAGGTAGAAATAGGCACAATGAAGCTGAAATTGTGACTGAAACAAGGGGATGCTACAGGTCAAGGCAGCCATGGGCTTAAGCGTTAGCTCACAGCCACCAGGTTTGAGCAATGGCTGTCCCCAAAAAGCAAGAGCACAGAGAGGTCCCAGGCAGCTTTTCTCCCTAGGGTACTGGGGAGAGCTTAGGAGAGGAACTGCCAGCCTCGATTTGATTACAACAGTAACTGCAGCAGAGAGGAAGGGGAAAGAAAATTCTATGCAAGTGCAATAGCCTGCTTTTGTCTCTTCTAACCATGCGTTCTAAACATTTGATAACAACTTCAAAACTGCAAATTTCTTTATCCTTGCTATTGTGTGAAACCATGGCTTCAAGAAAGAGGGGTTAAGGGGATTTGGCCGGGGTCAGCCAGCAAATCAGTAAATTCTGGAAATGATTCAGTCTCTGCTCTCCTCTAGCTACAACCCTCCACCGTCTTTCTATTGCTGTTTAAATAGAAAGCTGTGTGAGCAAACAGAAAACGTCGGAGGTCCTTGCGAGCAGGAATGCAAACGAACGCTAAAAGCCATTTCCATTTTTGACTTGATGGAAATAACTTTTAGGCATTTTCTATCTGCTTGTTTTTTTTTAGAATGATTGCCACGGTAAAGCTTCGAAAGGAGGGGAAAGGGACTGTTTCTGAACCAGAAAATCTGCCTCGGGAGTAATTGGTTTTCTGTGAGAGAAGCAGGTGTATGATTGACCTGTGTATCTCTTAGGCTGGTTAATGAACTATTACAATGCAGGTTTGGACTTGAAAGAGTGCAGGAAGTACATATTTGCTGATGTTTTGAAGACTGAGAAGTTGAAAATCACCTCTGGAAACCTACTCAAGACTGCCCTCTGATGTTAGTGCACCTGATTCTAGCAGTGATAAAGGTCTTTATTCCAATGTTACCTACTTTGTGATGTCATCCCTTGACACCCCCACCCTCTCCCTGTTCCATACCCCTCTTCCTAGCTTTGTTTTATCTCTTTATCAATCATTATCATTTAACACATATATTTTACTTCGTATTTAACACTGTCTAACATAGTGTATATTTTACTTATTTATTTTGTTTATTGTCTTTTCCCCCAGGAAAATTTAAGCTTCATGATGACAAGATTTTTTTTTCTGTTTTGTTCCCTGCTGTATCCCTCAGGGCCTAGTGCAGTACATGGCACAGGGAGGTATCCAAGAAAGGTTCATTGAATAAATGAATGAAAGAAGGAAGATGGAAATGATCATCAAACTGCCTATAAAGCATGAAAGGGGAATAAGAAGACGACTCCTGCCAAACAGTTTGAGGAATGCTCAGTTAAACCAAGTTAAAATTATTTCTTTCCCCCCAGAACTCTTCAGAGCCTTAAATATACTAATGTACACAGTGACTATCCAAGAGGCTGATACAGTGAATGACATGTGCCAGTTATGAAACTATTGTCTCTAATCCACCCTCTTTACTCTGCTTTGTAATACTGGAGCCGGGACTCTGCAAACCTCATTTCTGCTTCGCCACTAGACTCCCTGCTAGGTTCTGCAGATAGGGGGCACTTGTGGAAGACAGAGAGGATGGAGGAATGACTACCTGCTTGTTTCCTACTGGGTTGGCTCCAGGAAACATCACCCTAACAGCGCTTCACCTTGGTAGCAGCAGCTGAATCCAGTTTTTTTCCCAACACTTCCAGAACCAACCTCATGGCATCGTCCTTAGGGATGCCAGCAGCAGCCGACTGGCACACACACACCACCCCCTCCGAAGTGTGGGTCCCAGACTCATGTGGGCTCCTCCCTTGGAGCTCAGAGTAAAGCACCAGACAAGTAGTCCCCTCCTCAGAGGTCCAAGTTTCAGCTTCTTGGTGCCCTTCCTCTAAGCTTCTAAGATTTAATAGAACCAGCACTCTCAATACCAACTGGTATATTTAATAATAACAGCCCCAGGGGTGACTGCAGCTTCCTGCTCTGCGATAACTTAGTGTTCTCATTTTAAGTAAGTGTTCAGTTACTTAGATAACACTTTTATGTCTTTACATTAAATTCTTTTTCTTGGTAATTGGTAAGTTTCTTTCTCCTGATTGGTCTCCTGACTGATATGTGACATTTCCTAAACCTATTCAACTATGAACCCTGTTCTCAAGGGACAGTTCAAGAGTCCAGCTTGCCACCAAACACTCTTTGGGAAAGGTTGCTCTGAGCATAACTACTGAGTTAAAAAAATATGATCATTAAGAATGGCTCAAATAGACTCCGTGAACCTCCCTGTAGTAACAGGGGAAGGTAGAGCAAAGGCTGTAAATGCTACCGATTTTAATACACAACCATTGTTTTTCAGCAACTACATCTGCCATTAGCGAAAAGACTTTGAAGAATCACCAAAATGCATATTGAAAGCTAACCCTAAGGGTTTTTGTTTGAGCCAAGACTTGCGGATCTTGAACATTTAATCTTCATTTGAGTTCATTTTATCATTTCTTAAAATCCTTTAGTCATTTTGGCTTAATCATTTATCATGCTCCTTTTCTCTTAGATTCGTGGATTGGGACACTTTTTCTTTAAAACATAGTGATCAACCCAACAAGCTATGAATATTCCCTCTCTACTTTACAAAGCTAATTAAATTCTCTTTCCTACAATAGTATTGATTCTTCCTGCCAACTTTTCCTTTAAAATAACCTTCTCACTCATCTTTTCCTATTCATTTCAGCTGCCACAACTTCCACTTGCATTATTTCTCTCCTGCCCAGCCTGCTACAAGAATTTTCAACTATTCTTCTAACCTCCAGTTGCTCCCTTTTCCAACTCACTCTCCACACCAGTACTGGACTGATTTCCTCTGCTTAATAATTTCTCTGGTCAAAACCCTTCAAAAGTTCTCAACTGCTAATAGGTCTAGCTTTCTTAGCAGGATGTTCAAGTTGCTCTCAATCTGACCTTTGCACTTTGATCTCCAGCATCCCACTTTCCTGAACTATTGCTCCAGTCAAACAGGTTCACTTGTTGTTCTCAAATTGGGTCTTAGATTTTTCCCCAACAAGTTTTCCTTACTTCATTGCCCTCGTCAGGAATGCCCTACCTGTTCTTACTCCCTATCCAAATATTATCAGGTCTTCAAAGCCTAACTCATTGCCCTTCTCCAATCAGTCTTTCCTTACCACTCCAGTACACTGGTCTCTTCCTTCCCTGAACTCCTATAACCCTTCATGTTTTTACCTTTCATTTATTAGCAGTAGCTACCATTTATTGAGCACCTACTGTATGACAGGTACTTGACCAGATGCTTTGTTATCACTGATGCTCTCTACAAACCTTCAACCTATTTGGATGAAAAATGGAGGATCAGAGAGATGATTTCCCCAAGGCTACATAGCTCCTTAAGAGGTGGAATCAGGAGTAGAGGTGTCCTTCTTCAACTATACCCTGTTGCCTAGTGGCCTTCAAGTAAGAAAACTGAAGTTTAGCCTAGGTTCCATCACTAACTGGCAGCCAAACTGTGCATGGATCATTTCATTTCTATGTACTTTATTTTCTCCCCTTCCAGGACTAACACTCTGAGAGCCAGTTCACAGAGTTCATGAATGCTATTATGCTGCTGTAGATGAGAGAAGATCTCAGAGGATCCAGCCTGGTGTTTCTATTTGGCCTTTAATTCCCAGGAAGGGGGAGTTGTGGTGG
This sequence comes from Cabassous unicinctus, assembly GCA_029593785.1. Classification (NCBI taxonomy): domain Eukaryota; kingdom Metazoa; phylum Chordata; class Mammalia; order Cingulata; family Chlamyphoridae; genus Cabassous; species Cabassous unicinctus. The sequence goes on along the minus strand of JAQZBX010008742.1, from coordinate 16,396 downwards.
GGTTGGGATACTGAAGAGATTGCTCTTTGCAGATGCTTGGAGGCATCTTGTCATATTGAATTAAGCATTTATCTTTATTTAGAAACTCTGGAACTTTTAAAGGAATGGTTTGTTAGGAGAGAGTTTAAACTGTCAACCTGCCATAGAATGTCAGATGAACAAAGGCTATGGAGAGTTCTTTTTCCCATGGATAGCAAAGAGGTTTGCCTTTTCATTTTGGGGGCCCTATGGAAGAGCAGACACATGCCGTGTTTTTCAGACAAGAGATTTTGTTCAGCAACCACCAAAGCAAACTGGGCCCTAACCCATGGGGAGTTCTTGGTAGTTGGAGATCTGCAGCTTTTGCTTGAACATACATCTTGACTCTTGAGTCTTACAGGATGGAATCACAAAGCCATGACAAACAGCTCTGCAATATAAAGACAGGAATGTTGAAATCTCAAAGTTATGGTTAAGTTGAATTCCTCAATGTACTCACTCTGTCCTTAGTTGTGGAAGGAACATGGACTTAGGAGTTAAGCAAATACAATTTGCAGCTGGGTGCTGTGCCTTTATAACTTTGTATTATTCACCTCTGTGAATCTTAGTTTCTTCCTTTGTAAAATGAGTGTCACACCATTTAGCTTATTGGATTGTTTTTAGAAATAGAGGAAATGATGAATTTAAAATACCTAGTCCAAAGTAAGTGCTCAACAAAGGTTAGTTTCTCTTCCTGTCTATCTTCAATAGCTAACCAAATGCCAGCAGCTAAACTATATTTTTGAACTCACATTGAGGTGGGAGCAGAGGGAATTGAAGGCACTTCTAAGAAAAAAGGTCACATGAACACTATCTATTCCACTTGGTACATTTCCCCCTTATCTGAATATTCCATTTGCCAATCTAGCAAGAAAACAAAACAAAACAAAACAAAAAACCCATGCGTTGTTTAGGTGATTTCATGCTTTTCCCTCCTTCCTGCTTCTTGAGGTAAATCCCAAAAGAGTCAGCACAGCATTTTTCAGAACTGCTACCACCAATCCTGGGAAGCAGGTCCTTCTAGTCATGCTTTTAAGTGCTCGCATGACTAATAAAGTGTGACATGGCTGAGATTTGCTAGCCTTCTTTTCAGGAGCATTCATCCTAGCTGACAAAATATGGTTAAATTTAGCTGCCTTTAGATAACAAGCATCTTCCAAATAAACGGGGCATCAAAGGCAAAAATGAGCCATAACCTGTCTCTGTCCCAACATGGATTTTCCCAGCCTCTCATCAGTGCTTCAGCCTCGGCCCAAAGACACACGTGTATGCGAGCAGTGTCTAAGCTGTGAGTTGACAGTGACAACCCATGCATTAGACAAGGTCTCCTCTCCGGCCTCTGCCCAAGATTCCTTACCAAGGTGGGAGAACGGGTGTGTAAGGCAGGGGCAGACTAAGTGGGTATGATGATCACAGGACCAGAAACCCACCCAACACTGAATGTGTACCAGCCTCTGCCCTTAACACTCTGCTGCCTCCAACAATAGCACGCCAGGCCTGGAGCAGCTCCCAGAGTTCACCCAACTTAACCCCCCAACTTTGTGCATGGGACAATCAAGGAGCAGAAAGGAAAAGTGACTTGCCCAGAGTCCCACTGCCAAATGGTGGCCGATCTAGGGCAGGAATGCCATACACCCAACTCTCCCTTCACTTAGACTGCTCCACAGAAAGATAAATGTGGGAAATCTGCTGGGACATATGGGAGGCACTTTGTGGAGGAGAATCATATGCTGCTAAAGCATTCTGAGAGCTAAAACTGTCTCCCTTCCAGTCCAACATGTGTGTAGTTGGATCCAAAACATTGTGAATGCAATTGGCATGGATCACAAAGAAGAAACTGGCCCTACCATGGCAGGCAGGGGGCACTGAGTGTGATAGTGGCTTTTACTTAAGTTCGGCCAGAGGCACAACAGCAGCCAAGTAAGGACCACTGACCCTAGGCTCTGACATAGTTTCCACAGAAGCTCAACAGAAGAAAGCCACAGTCCCCTGGGGGTATCTATGACGGAGCAGGCAAGTGAAATTGAATGGAACCTTTCAACCCATTGCTGGAATTTCAGATCTAGGCACATCCTCTGGGTAGTGGGCATTACTTGTTGGCACTTGCATCATTCTCGCTCCCTTCTATGCTCTCTTAGTACCTCAAAGAATAATGGCTGGGAACTACGTTTCCCAGACTCATTTGCCTGCAGGGCTCCTGATATAGTTTAGGTTCTTCCTGTAAGATGCATTCACATGAGTTTTAGAAGAGAAGTAGAAGCCACTCTTCCACTGACAATATAGATGAACATGTGCTTTGACCATGTGTTATCAGTGGCCTCCATATTGTCCTGCCAGTCAAGTGTTGCAGGGCCAGCTGTGAACACTGTCTGTAGTTTTCTGCAGTTTCTTGACCTCTGGGAGGTGGCAGTAACTACCAGAGTCTCAGAAGCACAGAAGCTGGTAAAGTTGAAAGCTGGTGGCTTCCCCTTACTTTCACTTCTCCATCCCAGCCCTTCTATAGCTTCAGAAAGCGCCAAATTCCCTTTGTTAAATCCCTTTCTTGTGGAAGCATCTAGAGTGGGTTCTGTTCTCCTTCCTTAACCCTGACTGGTAATACATTAGCTATATTAAAAATAACAATTATTGAGCACTTCCTGTGTGCCTGGATCATGCTAAGCCTCATTGCATTTGATGGGCACTACAGTGCTGTTAATACTTTCATTTTACAGACTGAAGAAATGGAGGACTAGATAGATAAGGTGACTTGCCTGGGTTCACCCAGTTAGCAAGCGGCAAGCTAAGATTAAACCCAGCTGTCTGACTCCAGAATCTACACTCTTAGCAGTTTTGTAAAACTGCTCCCCTTCATTTAAGGATTAACGTTTACCTCAGAAGAGTCATGCATAAGGCTGTGATCTGGGAGAAGCTGAAAATCAAATGAAAGAGAAAGAATCGACAGAGATGGTGAGAGTCGTTCTTTGTCTACCCCACTCTCCTTCCTTGCCGTTCTTCTCTAGCTGATGAAATTCCACAAATAGGTGTCACACTTCCATGTCTCTGACTTTCTACCTCACATCTGACTCTCATCTCTCCATAACTCCTCACCATGACCTATTGTGGATGAGGCCAGCTCAATCTCCTCTGTGAAGCCTTCTTCACTCAACCACCCTATGGCTACCCCAGTCAGAAGAAATGCTCCGTGCTCTGCTCCTATGGAAACTGCTCTTACCCACCTTGTGGCAGGTACTCTATCCATGTTGAATTACGACGAGTTGCATGTACTTTCATCATTCCTATTGGTTTAGAAATGTCAATTGTCATGTGGCATTTTTAATTCAGACCACAGAAGGAACTTTGTCGCTAGCTCCCGGGCGAGGGGTGATCAGCCCGGCTGCGGCCCGGGGCGACACAGGCTAGATATGGGCCGTTCGGCGTGCACTCCGAAACGGCAAGGGTGAGGAGGTTCTCAGGGAGCGGCGTCAGGTCCGGGCTCCCTGGTCTCCACGGCTCGGGTGTGGGGGGGGCGGCGCGGTAAAGAGATACCTCGGAGACAAAGCTGGTGGCGTAAGTCCCTTTATTGAGGAAGTACAGCGTTTATATAGGGTAAGGCAGGGGGGCAGTCCTCCAGTTGAGGATGAGGGTTTCTATTGGGCGGCAGGGCAGGATAGGCAGTTGCTAAGGCAAGGAGGCAGATTTGGGGACGGGGAAGGGTGTAGTGAAAGCTATCCATATAAGGCCATAACTAGGGCAGGAGCTCTCATTGGTGGGGTGGAATAAGGAAGGCCGAGGGACAGAGAGTGGGGGGTTTGATGGGTGGCGAGTGACCCAGAAACACTGCGGGCTGGAAGGAACTTGAAGATGTCCCTCTGGCTTTTTAATGGGATCTCCATGTCAGAAAACCTGACTATCAGAATTTGGCCACACAATTCTCTCAGCTTATTCAGGTATATGTTCAATTAGCTCTTGGTGTCCTTTAACTAGACGTCTGGTCATTGACTGATAAATACAACATGGAGCTGGATCTATACTGGTAGATTACACTCAACTCTCAAGGATCTAACTTGTCCTTTTTTTACAAACAGTTCTAGCTCTCCCACGGTATATGAGTCCTCAATCCTATCCACAACTGCCAGACAGTCTTTGGGTTTCTCAATGCCCGCATAGTGACCTGTCATAGTAGAGATTCGGGAAATGTCAGTTGAATTGAAATAAAAATGAATACCAGTAATTTGGAAGATCCTCAGAAATGAAATATTCACCAAAATTGATAGTTACCAAAGAAGAAAGCAGGTGTCACCTGTTATCTCAGGGGTAGTAGGTGAGTCAAGGAGGATGAGGATGGTTCAAAAGATACTTTGGAAGATACTTGAGAAGGTGTTTGGCAGTTTGATTAGGAAATTCAGACAAAGAAGATTAGAAAAGATCCAAAAGAAAGAAGGAAGATGCATGAAAAAGGCTGGAAGTAGAGACCACATGGGACTTTATGAAGCTGAAAGGAAGACTCAGGGAAGCAATTGTCAGGGGATAAGTGTCAAAAAAAGGCTTTGTAGGAAAAGCAGAGACACAGGACAGAAGGGGAGAGGAGAGAGAAAAGAAGATGGAATATAAAATAGAGAAATAGGCTAAATGTTTAGGAAACAGATTAAAAGGGAACAGAGAGGAATGAAAAAAGAAGAAAGATGATAGAAAAGATGGGGAGAAAGACAAATACAAATTCCACCAGGCATAAAAAGTAGCCAGAAAGATCACTGAAAAATTCTTCATAACTTCAAAATGAGCTAAATCCATACCGGGACATCATTGCCCTTGCTCTGAAGTTTTTGACTTTTCAGAGACACATCTTGCATTTGCATGATATAGTGGTCAAGTTACACTAAGGTGAGTGCCAATAGTAAACACCCCCAAATCTCATTGGGTATTTATTTCTTGCTCACACCATAAGTTCACTGTGCGTCAACTAGTACTCTATTCACATTGTCCTCACCTAGGGACCAAGACTGAGGGAGGCTCTACTTCCCTGTGTCCACAAATGCTGAGGAAAGCAAAAGAGAACATGGAGGATCATATACTGGTTCTTAAAGCTTCTGCCTGGGGGTGAAGGATGTCAAGCCCACTCATATTTCAGTGACCACAAGCAAGCCATGTGGCCATGGCTAACATCACCGGAGTAGAAGGGAATGTCATTCTTACTATATACCTAAAAGAACTAGGAAAAAAAAAAAACTTGATGAGTAGAAGTAATGACTATTATGTAGTAAATCCCCAGGCTCTCTGTTTCTAGCCTTGTATTTTCTTAATCAGAATTCATACAGCCATAAAGTGGCAGACCAGGATAGGATCTGGAAAAGTCCCTAGCCTAGCTTTCTGAATTTGCTGGTAAGGAAACTGAATCTCAAAGAGATGAAGTGACTTATTGAGGACCAAACAGCTGGAGGAATGGCCAGGTCCCTGATCCCCAGTCTTTCCATGCTGCTTGCACCACACCAGGGCACTTCTATCAGCCTAATAAGTATCTACTCCTTTGAACTACCAGATACATTTCATTTTGGAACAAGCTTTTAATTGCTACTATAAGAAAAGGAATGATTCCTTGCCAAGTGCCTTGGTGCTGCCAAGTTCCTTGAACCTTCAATAGTGAACCCCAACCCTATAAATAAATATAAGGCAATTAAAAGTTTGAAATAAGAATTTGGGTAGGATTAGAGAGAAGTGTTTGATGATACACATTATCACTTCTTCAAAACACGGAACTATTTTTGTCCTTTAGAGGAGGTATGGTTTTTAAATTATATTTGCATATGTGTAGAATATTTCCAGAAGCTTGCCCAAGAAGGTGGTAATGTTGGGAGGGGATCTGCAAACAGGAGAGAGACTTACCTGTTTCTATATGCCTTATTGTATCATTTGGATTTTTCTACCATGTATATACTACTTTTTCAATAAAAATGGTTAATAGAACAATAAAAGAAGATTTAAAAAAGTAACAGATGTCAAAAAATGCTTAATGGGGCTCTGAAATATCTTTTTGAGTAACATGTAGTAGAACAAGTTAAGGAGAAAGACTAAAATGGAAGCAGCTGACAGCACTTACCAGCAGGAAGTACATTTTTTAGCAAGTTGCAATATATTTTTATGTCAGACAAGCATAATTTAAAAATCATTAGTTTGGGATAGTCAAGAGCTGGGTTCAAGCCCCTCAAAAGTGCTGCATTTTTTGCTATCACTTTGGGAAGAAATCACTTGAATCTCTCTGTGGTTCGGGTTTCCTGTCTCTTAATAGCCTGAGATTTGGGTTTGCTCTACTGAGGTCTGCCTGCACAGGCTACTTGGGTTTTATTAAATAGCCAGACATGCAGTGGGAAGAACATGGGCCTTGGGATCAGACACATTTTGGTTTGAATTCTATATCCTCCTTATTAACTGTGAGACCGTGAGCAAATTACACAATTTCTTTCCATTTTTGATAAAATTGGGTAATTTGTGCATTTCAGAATTGTTCCAAAGGTTAAGTAAATGGTAATATATAGAACTCCTAGTACTTGAGTGGCACTCAAAAATTTCAAATTCCCTTCTGAAACCATCTCAACAAACTGCCTGAGAAGATCTCAGAGCTAGGAGGATGGAAATCCAATTTCTGATATCTAATTCTTTCCTTGAAGTGAGATTGTGATGACGAAAACCAGGGATGGAGCAGACCCAGGTGAAGGTGACAACCTTCCTGGTGAGCAGCATCTCCCTTGCTTGACACATGTGGTGTCTGATCCTAGCCAGTATGTCGTGTTAGCTCCACAAGGGTCAGACATCCTAACAACGCAGCTTAACAGCAATAGTAACAATAGCGACAATACTTTTAAACGGTTTTCAAAATGCTTTCACATGTATCATCTTATTAAATCTCCAAAACAATTTGTGGCTCATTCATCCATTTATTCACTCATCTATTCAATAAATTTTTATTGAACATCTATGAGCCAGACACAATACTAGAGGCCAGGGATACGATCATAAACAAAAACAGCTGTATGTCTGCACTCACAAATCTTACGGTTTAAAGCAGGGAGACAGATATTAATCCAACAATCATGCAAATAAATAACAAATTAGAATTATGATGAGTGCTTTCCAGGCTTAGGGAACAGTGTGTGCAAAGATCCTGTGGCAGGAAGGGAGGGGATCATAAATTAGGGAATGGGAAGATTCCAGAGTGATAGTGACAAATAGAACAAAGTGACTGAGAGCAGGTGACCCTGGAGAGGAGGGGGGGGTGGGGGGGTGGTTAAGGCTCTGCCAGGCCAAGGGGAGGTTTCCTTAAAAACCACCAGAGAATTAGCATCTGCCAAACTTGGCCAGGGGCTGATTTCAGAGAGCTGAGCTGATGAGGTACTCTAGTGAGTTTGCGTGTTGTAAGCAGGAGGAGGAGAAGTGGGTGGGCCTGGTAGATGTGCATTAAATCATCTGTCCTTCCTGAGTGGAATTCAAAAAGCCTGAGAGTTGTCCCATTTGAGTCTTCATAAACCTCCGTGAGGGAGGGACGAGGGACGAGGAAGGACAAGGTTCATAAGCTTTATTTTTTGAAATCAAGTGGCTAGAGCAAAGCTCTACAAGGCTTTGGGGAACAGAGTGACATGGGACTTTCCTTTAATAAGAAATTCGTGGTTTTAATGCTTTCCTTGGTACCCATATCTTCTCTTGGTTCACCTTTTCTCCTAGCCCCACAGTTGCCTAGCCTCATTATTGTTGATGGCCTTTGTAAATTGTCCCAGCCCCCAGAGATCAGACAGCAAATTGAACGGGTTTGCTATTGTGTGAAACATCTTGGCATGTGGGGTACTTGGCAAATTCAAGACCATTACAATCTCTGTCAACATTTTCTAGGGGAGGGTGGGCTATTAAGTCTTCAGGTAGTTAGTGGAATAGACAGTGGCTTTCAACGCTGGTTCCACATTAGTATCAGCTGGTAACAATTAAAGAAACTCCTCCTGGGCACCCCAGACCAACTAAGTCTGACTCTTTGGGGTGAGGGCAGAGCATCAGTGCCTTTTCACAGCTCCCCCCTTCCCCACCGTGATTCTGCGGTGCAGCCAGGGTGGAGAACCACTCGTGCAGAGAAAGCAGACCTACGTCCAAGACCTCCGTTATTGGTTATATTGGGAAACTTGCTCCCTGTTTCTGGACTACAAACATTCCTACCTGTACCCTTGTAGAGCTGTTCAATGATCTCCAAGATCCCTGCCAGTTCTAAGCATCTAGGATTCTAATTCCACTTCAGGTAGCACAGCTGTATCAGCAATGAGTCCTACCTCTGCTGAGGTATATTGTCCCCTCCCTCAACTGCATCTCCCGAGTTGAGCACATGGAAAGGGCACGAGGCCAGGAGTCAGGAGACCAGCCTTGCAGTCCCCACTTAGAAGATATTAGCTGACCAACGTAGAAAAAGTCACGCAAACTCTCTAGACCTCCATTTGCCTCATCTGTTAGATGGTGCTAATATTAACCAATCTCAGTTCCAAAAGCAGGTCCTCCAGGCCCTCCCACCTCTAAGAGGCTGTGAGCATCCCAGTTTCAACCAGGGAATATCATTTAAAGAAATAGAAACAAAAATGTGCAAACCAGTATTCCCACTCTGGACCATGGGCAACTTAGGAGCAAAGACTCTCTTTGTTCATTTTGTTTCCTATCAGCACCTGGTGTGGTACCTGGTCCATAGTTCATGAATTTGTATGCATTATGCCTGCAATTCCAGAAGCTGCTTCAGATGGATGTCAGTCCATTCAAAGTAGCATATATTTGTGAATGTCAGAATTGAAGAGCGGGTGCTCCTAGATACCCTAACCATCCCCAGAGAACATGCCCAGGAATTCCAGCTTACTTCACTGACTTTAAATTGTGACAATGGGATGCAGAAAGATAAGTCCATTTGGGGGGAAAAAGTCAGGTGGATTCCAAAACAGTGAGATGGTCTTCCACTTTATCCTTCTGCTGGAAATGCCCTGAGTCAGCAGACATTACTGAGTGCTTACTATGTACCAGGCACTGTGCTAGGCACCAGAGCCTTTCAATGTCAAATTAGTCACAGCCATGCCCCAGAGGAGCTCATGGTGTAGTGGCACAGAAAAAAGGATTGATTGTTGAGAAATCAAAGTCTCATTCAAGTTAGCTTATCTGGAGGGCAATTCAAGTGGCTTTCCAGGAGAGCAGGGGCCTTCCTTGTGTCCTTCCGATGTCTAATACACAATGAGAGAACAGCAGATGACAGAGTGATCTGGAGTACCTGACCTGTTTGCCAAAGAGGCACGAGGAAAAGTCCCCACTGTGAAGGAGCTTCCAAGGCCCATGGTACCAGGCAGCACAGGACCCCATCTGTGACCTACAGGGTACCACGAAAGCGCACCAATTCCAGCTCCCTGCCTAGGTTGCCCCCAAACCACCAGAGATATCCTAAATATCTTTTTTAAAAGGATCACTCAATTCTAGGATGGCTTGTCCCATTGCCCCAGAATGCTGGCAGATGTCCCAATTGTTTGTGGGCTTAGGATTTTTCTACTTCGGGAAGAAATACCTCCAAGTGTGCAGGGTACAGGGGACAGATGGGCTGCCCCTCTGGCCTGCTAACCTTTGGCTGTCAAATGGAAGGGAGACAGGCTTCCTGCATAGCAGCTCCTATGCATTGGAAAAGCAATGCTCATGCTCCTTCCCTGGGGTGGCCTTTGGGGAGGTCAGAATTTGCTTCCAGAGCTTCTCTCTTCTCCCTGATTTCTTACCAATACAGGATACATACGTCCAGGATGACCTAACCTAACTTAGGGCTGAGCAACGTTCCTTCTGAGATTTAAAGTCTTTTATGAGCTTTTGGCTCGATCCCCATTTTTGGTTTTAAAACTCAAATCACATCTCTTTCGTTCCTCAATAGAAAGGCTCTGCTGGCCAGAAGGGAATAATACATTATATAAATTACCCAATTAATCGCAACAGCAAACAATTAAGCTGGTGGGGACAGCCGGCATTCTACCTTCTTTTTGGAGAGACGTTTTAGGACATACATAATGCTGTTGCTGATTTTATTATTGAAGCTGTTTTTGAAGTTGTTTAAACTTACTATCAGCCCCTAGAGATCGGCATTTACTGGGCTAATTCATAGTGAGATAAAGTTGATTTGAAATATATTTCTTCGAAAAGTCAGCAGCACTAAAATTTCTGTGTTGTTTTATTCAACATGTGTAAAGAAGGGGGGAGACAACACTGAGCACCTCTTGCTCGCGGGCTTAGTAGCATCTCTTACTCACTGAGTGCAACCCGTGAGCACAGTGCTAGGCACGTCATACATGTTATTTTAGTTGCTTTCACACCCTTCAAAACCCGAGACCTGGAGCATCTGAGGCCTGCCTGTTCCATTCCCACAGGATCCAGCTCATCCGCAATTTTGCTTTAAGAACTAGAACTTGGAGACTCGCTTACATTTTTTTGGTAATCAAATGTCAGTCCATCCTGGATTCCTTTTCACAGCTTTGAAGGATAAAGTGAGGCCCTGAACAGTGATGGTAGAGATAATAATACTTACTATTTCTAAAGAGCTTATATGTGCCAGAAGCTTTTTCCTTGTATTTTCAGTAACCATCACAAGTTCTCTAAGGTATAGATAATAATATCCATTTTATAAATGCAAAGCTAAGTTTCAAGAAGTTGTCCAAGTCTGAGAGTGGATTTGAACCCAAGACTATCCACTCTAAAATCTAAACTTTTTCTTATATTCCCTGGGTCAGGGAAAGGAGGATTTGACATCTGGGAAGACATACTATGTGAAACAGACCAGAGCAAGTGGTCTTGTTGATGAGAGGAACCAGAGACCAGATACTGGCCCAGTGGGTGAAGGTGAGGGCAGGTCCCCTGTCCTTTCACAGGCATGAAAAACCAATGAAAATTACTCCAGCCAGTAGAAAATCACCAGCATTTATATGCCAGCATCAATGTAATAAGGGGATGAGTGGTTAAGGCAATGGGCTGCTATACTGCAACATCAGAAATCTAGGGCTGAAAGATTCTGAGAGCCCATCTAAGTCAATTCTTCATTTTAGAGCTAAGAAAATAGGAGACTAGAAAGGGCAGGGGACCTGCTCAAGATCCTACAGCTATGGGTGGTGGAGTCAGGATCAGAGCCCAGTTGTGTTATATCCTATGCTGGTATCCTCGCTCACCCTTACGTTCCAGCTCTGAGCACTGAAGAGACAAGTCAAGCACAGCCTCTATTCTTTATAAGGCATTAGCACTGGGTTCTCTCAGGAAACAGAATCAACAGGAGATATCTGTCAATAATATGAGATTTTATAAGAGTCTCTCACGCGACCGTGAGGATGCACAAGTCCAGGTTCCGCAGGCAGGCTGCAAACCAGGGGCTCCGATGAAAGTCCAATGAAAGATCCTTGATGAGTTTCTGGGAGAAGTTGTCTGTCCAACGACGAGCTGGGAAATTCTCTCTGAATGCTGAAATCACTTCCCTTTTTAAGGCATTCAACTGATTGGATAAAAGTGTCACCCATTGCTGATGCAATCTCCCTGATTGATGCAGATGTAATCAGCCATCCATGCAGTAAACTCACTGGTGACCAAAGTCCATAAATGCTCTTGTATTACAATTAGCCTAGTGCTTGCTGGGCCTAATACCTGGACACAATTACCTGGCCAAGTTGATACATTAGCCTAACCATCACAATCACTAACATGGAGACCAAGCAAGGAACACACGGGATACACAATTCATTGTGGGCCATGGAAAGGAAAAGTCCAGAGATGGAAAGGGAATTTCCCTATATCCTACAGTCTGTTAGTAGCAGAGCCAGGACTAAAATCCAGGTTTCCCAAATCTTAGTCCCAGGCTCTTTCTCCTTGGTTAGTCTTCTTCTTAAGCCCACTCCCCAATTGCCAAAAATACAGGTGGCCTTGGGCTCAACAAGATATTATGAAAAAATAATCTTTGCCAAATAACCAATAAGGCCTTAAAGAAACACTATAGCTCCAGTGGTATTTGTATTTTAATAGAGGGTCTGTAGAAGAAGAGGCTTCAATATCTAAAAGAATGAATTTTTAATGATTAGAAATAAACAATAGAATAATGAGGTGACTAAATTTAGGTCAACACTTCTTTGCTTATTGACATTTTGTTTATTTCAAATATGCATTGAGTGTATGTTGGGCATAAAAATAATAATTACTGTGCTTATCATAATAGCTATCATTTATTGGCCACCCTTTTTTTATGCATTATCCCATTTAGTCCTTAAAACAATCTGGTAAGTAAATATCCTCATCCCTGAGGCTTAAAATGCTAACTGCCTATCTAAATATCTATTCTTCCCTTCCTTTTAGTAAAAGAAATCTGATTTCCAGCTAGATATATTTTTGCCCACTCAGTTAAATATATTTCCCCAATATCTTTGTATATATATATAGCCATATAAATAAGTTCTGGCTAATGAGATGTAAGAAGAATTTTCATATGAGTCTTACAGGAAGTTTCCTTAAATGGAGGGAATATGTCTTTTTCTTTGCTTCCTTCCTCTGTCCTGCTTCTTAGAACACATATGTGATGGCTGGAGCTCTAGTTGCCATTTTGAACCATGAAGATAATGGCTACCCCTAGGGGTGGTTGAGCAGAGAATTGTAAAGATTCAGAATCCCTGACCATTTCATGGAGCTACTGTACCATTGCTGACCACCTACTCTGAACATCTCTTATTTAAGTCACAAAACTTTGGGCTTTTTATTATATGCAACCAAAACTTACTCTTAATGATAGAATTCCCATTTTGCAAATGAGGAAAAGGAGGCTTAGAGAGGTTAAGGAACTCCTTCTATTTCTGTGGCAGATATAATGCATTGTATATAAAATAAACCTATTTCATTTTTCTCCTGGAAACGCAGGAAAACTACATTTCTCCAGTAAGCTTGCAGTTAGATTGGGGGATGTGACTGAGTTCTGGCCAATGAAATATGAGTGGAAGTGATATGTGCTACTTCCAGGCTGAGCCATGTAGCCATAAAAACCTACATGATCCTCCATGCTTACTCTTTCCATTTGTTAGTGATTATCCAAGTTCTGAGTTTTGGAATAACTGTGGTGAGCCAGAGCCCCCACTAGGCCCTATAGACCTGCAATTTTCTGTGGCATAATAGAGAAATAAACTTCAGGGTGTTAAGGCACTGAGATTGTGAGGGTGTTTGTTACTGCAGTTTGCATTGTTTATCCTGACTAATTAAACTTCATTCAACTAGTAAGAAAAGCTGGAATTTGATCTCTTAGGTTGTTTGACTCTACAGCCCATGATTTGGTCCCTTCCCTGAGGGACTTCACAGTGTGGCACGGATAGTCTAATAGGTACATAGGATAAAGTGTGGCATGAAGGAGGTAATGACCAAGTCTGAAGATCTGAAAAAGTCTCAGCTGGGAGTGGAGGATGGTAATTTTATACCAGATATTTTGAGGATACAAAGAAGCTTACTGCAAAGCTTCTTCTCTCCATTATCTCATAACCAGGCTATGGAAGCAGAACAACTGTCAGTGAAACAGAAGCAATAGTGGAAGGTGGCATAGTATGTGATTAAGAGATGGACTAAGTGACACAAACACCGAGAGCTTCTCAAGAGCTGAGGAGAGTTGAGTGAAATCCGGAGTAGTCAGAGAAAGCTTCATGGAAGAGATTGACTCCAGGCTAGACCTTGAAGACAGATAGGATTTAGGTTGATGAAGGAAGATACAGGAAATATTGCACTGGAGAGAAACAGAAAGAGAAAAGGAACGGGAACTTTTTCATTTAACAAACATTAAGCCCCTACAATGTGGCAGGCAGTTACCTGAAACGTGAAATGCAAAGATACATCAGACCTGGTTCCTGTCCTCCAGGAGTCTGAAGTCTAGAGGGAGTGGGAATGCCCATTGACCAGTAATCAGTGCAGAGTGACAAGCGCCATCAGAAGCTTGTGCAAAGTGCAGTGGGAATACAGAGGATGAAAGAAAATCAACAAGGACTTGGGTGAAGTTGGCCGATGCAGGGGCCTTAAAGAAAGAATAGTACTTCTCCAGGCTGGCAAGGTACAGGCAGGGAAAATCATTCCAAACACAGTAAACAGTAAAAAAAAAAAAAAAAAAAAAAAAAAAGACACTATCAAATGCTGATGAGGATGCAGAGCAAATGGGATTCTCATACACTATACACTGCTGGTGGAAATGCAAAATGCAACAGTTACTTTTGAAACCAGTTTGACAGTGTGTTATAAATTTAAATATACTCTTAACATATGGCCCAGCAATTCCACTCCTAGGTCCAAGAGAAATGCAAACTTATGCCTGCTTAGGAAAACCTATATATGAATATTTATGGCAGCTTTATTCAAAATCACCAAAAACTGGGAGCAACCCAAATGTCCATCAACTTGTGAATGGATAACCATTCGTTGAACAGCTATGCAATGAAATACTACTCAGCAATAAAAAGGAACAAACTACTGATACATGCAGCACCACGGGTGACTCTCAGTATTTTGCTATGTGAAAGAACCCAGACTCAAAAGGCTACGTACGGTGTGATTCCATTTACATGGGGTTATGAAAATAGTAGAACTATTGAAACAGGAAATAGATCAGTAGTTCCCAGCGGCAGAGGTAGCAGAAAAGGACTGACTACAAAGGGGCATGAGAGCACATTTTGTGGTTTTAGAAACATTCTGTGTCTTGGTGGTGGTGGCTACATGACTGTTTACAGTCTCAAAATTCAAAGAACTGCTCACCTAATAAGGTGAAGTTTACTTTCTATAAATCATTCCTCAGTAATTCTGACCTAAAAACAAAAAATAAAAAAACAGTGCAGAGGGACACAGCTTCCACAGTGGCAGAGCTGGTGCTTCTAGCCACATTTCCAGATGTCTAGGCCAGGCCTTTTCCCACTTGGCCACCGGCTGTCTCTCCTGAGGTGTTAGACAGCAGGGGGGTTCCCGTTTCTAAATAGAAGGGGTTAGGCGTGGCAAACTGACAGGAAGAGGGGCCTAGGGAACTTAGTCGAAGTTGCCTTTTAGGCAAGCCAGTTTTTCTGACTCAGGTGGTATAACACAGATCAATAAAAAGAGCAAACGCTCCTGAATAAGCCTTATTCACACTTTACATAGGATTGAGAAATTGTCAATTGTCCAAGTCAAATTACGTATTTGTAAATGTGGGGTGCCCTGGGGAAGGTTAGTCCCCTATGGTTCCCTCACTGCAAGTTACCTTCTGCAGAATTCATCTAAAGAAGGAATGAATCATCTTTACCTGAGAAAGCAAGGATCTTAACCTCTGGCTTCCCTCTTCATGCAAACTGCTCAGGGAGGTGAATCTCTTGGGGGCAGTTACCTCAAACAGGAATGTGTACAGTACCAGTGTTCAAACGATCCGTGCTGGCCCAGCCCTTGAATGGGCTCAAAGGGGGGTTGCCTCTAACACAAAGCATGTCACACTGCTAGTGGGAGTCTCAGGAAATGTTTCCTTTCCTCCTAAGACATCTGAGGGAAATATTTTACAAATTGAAGTGTGTTTTCCCATAGGGGACCATTTCTTCATCTCATTTGATTATCCATGAGGTTTTAAGCACCATAGTTTAAAGGGGTTTCACAAGAATATATTTTTGAATCAAATGGCTATGAAATCCCAATGGGCCCCCAACTGCTTTACTTCTGTAGCACACCAGGAAAAACTGGGATTAAAATGGAACCAGAGAAGATGATCTATGCAAAGATAAAGCCAGCTGAAAAGGTAAAAATAAATGGGAACAAATCAGCCACATAGTAGAACATTCACAGCTCCAGGAAAATATCAATTAGAAGTATTAGCTGCAAATATTTCCCGAGGAACTCGCACTAAAATCTCCCACTGTGTCTCTCTTACTATTTACCTAGGTGTTTTAATTTGCACCGAATGCAAAATGCTTTCCCTCATAGTTTTGGTTTCCCATTTGCTTTATTATTCTCTAGACAGAATAATGACTCGATGTTTAAAAACATATGACTGTTTTGACAACTTAGAACAAAATAAGTGAGTTACCTCCTTATGACTAAGGAACCCTATAATTTGGTAATTTGGCATTCAGCTACCTTCAATGAGAATTCAGCTTAGCTGAGCACCAACCACGTGTCAGGCGTCATGCTTGGCTCTGTGGTTAGAAACAGGAGCAAAGGCACAGTCCTGTTTGAAGAAGCCCATGGTCTAGAAGAGAGTCCAGACCTGCAAACAAATGGTAATGCATCGTAAAAGTGATACAGCAAAGGCACAGTATATGGAGGAGGAAACGAGTGCCCCTGTCTGTGAGGGGTCTTGAAGCTGTATGCTAAGCCCACCGTTTGAAGGATGGATAGTAATTCCTCAAGTAAGCAAGGG
>JAQZBX010008741.1:0-47488 GCA_029593785.1 Cabassous unicinctus | reverse complement strand
CTTTTTTCTTTATCTATATTTAAGGCTATTTCCCCTGTGGATTTACTAGATCAAAATTTAGGGGCATTTGGTACTTAATGTGCTCTCAGTGTACTTTCACGTTAGAGAAACTTGGATAATGCCTTTTTGACCAGCCAATCCCTGTCAACAGATTTAGAACAATTTGTACTCTCACCATTTTATCAGCATTAGGAATTCTCGTCAATTTCAATATTTGTTGATTATATTCTTTTAAATGTGCATGCATTTCTTTAGTTACTAATGAGTTTTAAAAATATCTTTTCAATTTCAAAATGAAACAAAGCCAATTTTTTGCTTTTATTCATTACCTTATCTTCCAGTCTTCTTAAACAGTCCTTTCTTTTAAACATCTCTCTGTTCTCTCTCTCTTCCTATTTAGTGGCAACTGATGGAATTTGAATTTAGTTAATCACAGTTTATATAGCTTGTAAGGATTAAAATTTATAAATTTCTTTAAATTAAGAAATTGAAAACCACCTGGGATAAAAAAATGTTGATAAGTATTTGGTAATTACCAGTTTATAATTTCCGTTATAAAGAAATTACAGTTTCAATCACTATTAATACTTCATAGGAATTTTCCATTTTTCTTTTACTTAAGACTAACAGAAATGTTCTACAGTGCTGATCATTTTTTGGTGTCACAGTGCCAATATTTTAAATTGTCATTATAAATTTGGCAAATGTATTCCAGGAAAATTCAACTTATTGTTTTTTTATAAGCTGAAGCCTATAGTTTGTGATTTGAAAAAAATGCATGTGGTTCCATGCTATGGGAGTACATCTCAGCATGTATTCAACTTTTAAAGTGTGTCCCTGCAGTGTGACTCAAGCTGTATTTGTTAGTTAAAAAAAAACAAACAACAAATGTGCTACAATATTTATTCAAAATATCCCATTGGTTATGTGATTGCATTTTAGGTGTACTTCTGGCTCTTAAAAAAGTGTGTCCTTGATGGTGTGCATTTTTGTTGTACAGAATAAACCCTAAGCTCAAGTCAGAGATCATGACATTGATTTTTAACTGCCCCCTCATGTCCCTTGGCACAAACTCTAAAACACAACAAGTGGTAAGTAAATATATGTACTTTAGCTGAAAAGGAAAGGTGGGAGATGCATAGGAATTAAAATGCCTGGCTTCTTGTTTGAAAACCATTGAAGTGACTCTTGGGAAATTCAATTTCATCTCTGAGTCCCATAATCTTTGTCCTAACCTCCTCAAAGTGCTCTTGTAAGAAGTGTGTTCAATAATAAATGGGAAAGAAGTTATCAACTGTACAGCACTGTCTAAATGCAAGGTAGATATTTATAAAGGGTGAGATAAAATCTTACATTTTCAATTGTTTAGGGGAGACAAAAAGAAATTCCCTCCCAGCAGCTTTTGCCTTTTAATATCAGATTCAATGAACATTTATTGAGCATTGGTGGTGGGAGAAAGATTATGTAAAACTTGAAAGACACAGAGCCTGAATTCAAAGGGCTCAGAATCTAATGGGAGAGGAATTGCTATGTCGTGTGCTTAGTGTTATGGCTACAAACTTAGGACCTTGGGAGCACAGCGAAAGGGTAACTGTGGGGATTTAGGAGGGGAGATCAGGAGAGCTTCTGATCCTATGTTGCTGGTTGCACTCTACTTTGTAATCTAAGTACAGTAGGTTTATGTGACATTGTGGCTCTGATACACGGTTCTTAATTCCTCTGTCTTCCCCATATTGAGCTTTAAGTGGTCATATATGCCATGCTGGCTTATTTGCATGTCCTTTGCTACTGAGCAAAAACAGTGAAACTGCTTTAATAGAGAAAGCTTCAGGTTCATCTGGTTGATAATTGTATCATCTGTTTACAAAGCACCACCTGTCCTCCCAATGCAGCTTCCATGGATGATACCTTGATGGACTTGGGGCTGTTACAGCTTTGGCTATTTTTTAGTGGGTTTAAAATCTTTCTTACTTTTGTTGCTTCCTCCAATGCAAAACTAGAAAAATGTATATGCTAAGGATCTGTCATAAATTCATTGGGGAATCTGCAATTTCCTGCTGAAGCTTGTTGTCCTAATCAACTTTGCTGAAAACCTCATGTCCCAGGTGGGAAATAGAAAGTGCTGTAAACAGACTACAGTGTTCAAAGGAAAGAGAAGTGTTCCCTCTCCTGAGCGTGGGTTCATTCAGCAAGGGCTTTCATGGTAACAATGCAGAACTTGCCACCTGGAAAAGGGAGTCCTGACTGTAATGCAAGAATGACAGGAGCTGGCGGGCCCTGCTGAACTCAGGGAGAGGTGGAGGATGGTTAGTGTAACTGGAAATGCAGAGTTTATTACAGTCAGGTCTTTACTGCCTACAAATATTTGTTCTCAATTGGTTTTCCTCCAAGCACTCTGTATTTTCAGGGTAACCCACCACTGTTGTGCTTTCTCAGAAATGGAATACATTTCATTGTTAGCCTAAGCAAATATAAAGGCACAGATAAGCCTAAAATAAAGTTTATATCTGGTTTAGGTAAATCTGTGCTACTGTCCCTCCAATTACATGGGTGACTGAAAGTTAGTAAGAACAAGGGTTAAATTCTCCTAGGAACTTAAAGAAAACCCACCCTTTAAACGGTTTTCTGGTAAAGCATGTGGTTAGATCTGGCTAGTATACTGGTGTTTTAGCTTGTAATGTAAATAAAGATTTCCTAGAAGACCCCAAGTATGGCTCAGGCCAATTCTTGCATTCTCTAGGCCTCCTTTCCCCATATGGGTTATTTTATTTCTGCGTCGACATGAATCTTTCTCTTCTCTGGAGAAGGCTCGGGTCATGTTGCCCGCCAGGTGGCTGAGCAGGACCGCATGTTTCTCAGCAGACACTCTTGACTGACAGACTGAGCATTGGCTCAGTTCTGAGAGTTTGGGCAAAAGCTCAGATAGAGAACCCAGGAAGGTTTCTGAATTTAGAAAGAACTCCCTCTTCCAGCTCAAATTGGACATGACCAGGAATGAAATTTGTATGGTCCCAGTGATTAGCACAGCTAGTTTAGTTGGGATAAAGGAAGAAATTCAAGCAAGGAGGAAAAGGTTGGAGCATGCTTTATATTTTCTTTGCCCAAATGTACAAAGAGCTAATGTTTTCCTTTCTCATTAAGTTCCTAGTAGTCATCAAAATGTTCCCTAACTTGCCCCTCCATGCAAGGTGGAGTTGATTACCTACCCTCGCATCCACTCAGCTGTTCCTTGTGAATATTTCCATTACCATCATATAGTAAATGTGTTCATGTGTCATTATCCTACAAGACTTGAAGGTGGGATTTGATCCAGTTCATTTTTGTAACTTAAATGTCCAACATAGCTCCCAGTACATGGAAGGTGTTCAATAAATATTTTTTGAATGATGTTGACTCACACACACACACACACACACACACACACACACACGTGTCTATTTATGTAAGATAGTCTTTTAGGGTTATTAAGAATTAAAAAGAACATATGGTACAAATGTAAGCAGCTCGATACTTTAACGAGTCAGATTAAAGCACATGCATTTTCAAGATTGTTTTATTTTTCTTTTTGGAAGCCATGCAATCATTCTAAAATTGGTTCTATTATTAATCCACATCAGCAATTGAATCAATGCACATGGTGTGCCCAAGTGAAAGACTCATGCAGAATGTGCTTTTTTTTCCTTTTAAAAAACAAGCAAGTTTAAAATGTGTCTGGTTTCCATGGGAACCAAGGCACAGACATACCAGAGATTAAATAAGATTCAGAGTTTTGTGATTATTGCTACTGATTAGCATTTTCCAAATCTGTTTATTTTGAACCCGGCATTGATAATCAGCAGGAGTTAAGCAACTTAAGTTGACCAACCTATATGTCTCTTAAGTATTAGGCAATTCCTTTGAAATGGAAGAGAATCAGAAACGGAAAATACCAAATTTTGTGGCCTATCCAGTTAGCATTTGCAGCAATTACTGAGGCTTACCTTCTAGATCTGATGGGAGATTGATTAACCTAGGTGACTTAATGAAATCAAGCTGCCACAGTATTTGAAAATTCAGTTCTGAATGCCTATGGGATGCTAGGAATTATGCTGCAAAATAAGATGGAGTCTCTGCATGCATGGATTTTTTTTATTTTCTAATCTAGAGGAGTGTGAATAGAGTTTGCATGTATGGGGTCATACATTCCCACAGTTACATCTCTATTCATTGGACAATGTTTAACTTGTTCCCAAAGATATTTACTAAACACCTATGGTGTATGAGACTTTAAGCTAAACACTGCAGGGTGCAATACTTACCTTGCAATCCTTGTCTGCAAAGAGTTCATAGATTACTATGGGAGGTAGTTATATAAACCCACTTATAGCACAGACTGGTCTCTAGTAAGTGCCAACACAGATTTAAGGAAAGCATGCAGGGAAGCGGATGTGGCTCAGGTGACTGGGCGCCCGCCTACCACATGGGAGGTCGCTGGTTTGCATCCCGGTGCTTCCTAAAGAAGACAGAGCACTGGCACGACGGGCAGGCACGGCAAGCTGATGCAACAAGATGACACAACAAGAGATACGGGGAGGAAAAACATAATGAGAGACACAACAAAGCAGGGAGCAGAGGTGGTTTAAATGATTAGGTACCTCCCTTCCTCATCAGAGGTCCTAGATTTGGCTCCTGGTACCTCCTAAAGAAACAAGGAAGACAGACACAGCAAGTGAAAAACAACAAAGGGGTTGGGAGAAATAAATAAATAAAAATAAATCTTTAAAAAAAAAAAGAAGAGCATGCAATGGAATTACAAGGAGTGTGGGACTCTTTTTGAGTGGGATGATTGGATCAATGCCTGGTGTAGAGTAAGTGCTCTGTAAATATTTTCTCAATTAATGCTTTTTTTAATTAATAAAAAAATACAAATACAAAAGAATGTTAATTTTAGTCTATATAATTAAACAATTATAAAAAAGAAAAAAAACCTAACTGATGATACTAAATCTATATTACTTTTGGAAATATAGATGCTATAGTCTTTCTGAAGAACAAATTTGAAAAATAAACCATCATAGATTTATCCTATGGAAAGAACCCTTTGTGTACACAAATATTTATGTATAAATAGCCAACAATAGGAAATAATTTAAATCAATTTGGTACATTAATATTGTGCAGTAATTTTCAGATAAATTACTAAAAGTAATATATAACAGAGTTAAAGGACATAATAAATGTTTTCAAATATTGTTAAGTGAAGCAAGCAAGATATAAACTCACATGTGCAACAGTGTGGTCTATAGATGTATGTATGTGTGTTTGCATGTGTGTTTGTGTCTGTCAGTGTGTGTGTTTGTGTGTGTGTGTATGTGGAGAGACAGAGCGGCTACAGGAAGAAGTCAGTTGGTAAACTGGAAGGATATACATAAAATGTCAAATGTTAAAACTGAGTTCTCATTGTTTAGATTTGGCTGATTTTATTTACTTTTAAAATATATCCATTAATTATTTACAATATGCATGTATCACATTTGTCTTTGGAAAAGATTTTTGAATGAATTATTCAGAATTCTCTAATTGTAATGAGATTCTATCTGCCAGCTTTTCTCAGGATCAGGTGTCTGCTTAAAATCTCCCTAAGTATCAGCCAAATTTCTGCCTCCTAATTCCAAGTTTGTTCAGTGGCATAACAAATTTTGTTTTCCTGTTTGTATAACCCTGGAAAGCAGAAATGAATTTCTGATAACGGAATAGATCTATAATGTGAAAAAAATACATTTCTAAATTTAGGACACAATTAAATTTTAAATATTCTATTTTATATTCCCTCTAAATGATGAAAATGACACAGATGTTTTCATGTTTTAGGTGCCTCCCAGATTTCCTCAGATATCCAACCATGTTAATCACTTTTTTTGTCTCGGTATATATGAAGTAATTGTCATCCAATGTATCAGTTCCTCTTCTGAGATTTTTAGGAAAAGTGAGTCAGGCTGAGTTGACAACATCAGAATATGGACCTGAAAAATAACCGGATCCTAGCTTTTGGTGACCACTCTGCAAAGCCTCACATTGTCAGTCATTTGGCTTCTATCTCTAACGTTCAATGAGTTGTGCAAAGTATGCTTTCATTTTGTGGTGTTTAATGCAGATGTGTTGAATTATGTCTGGGAGACCAGTGGGACTTTTGACATTTAATATCATGGAGACATGGTCTTTCAGAGTGTATTCTCAATTCCACTTTATTAATTTATAAGTGAAAGGATTTTATGTATGAAAACACTCCTCCCAGAGGTATTTATGACAATGGAAACTGGAAACAATCTAAATATGTAAAAATAGGGTGAAGACTAAGTATATTAGGAGAACAACTCATTGAAATATTCAGTTATTGGGGAGCAGATGTGACTCAAGCAGTTGAATGTCCGCCTCTCACATGGGAGGTCCCGGGTTTGGTTCCCAGTGCCTCCTGAAAAAAAACAAAAAACACACAAAAACCCCAAAAAGTCTTTAAGAAATATTCAGTTATTAATAATGTTATAAAAAGTTTGTAAAAATATATGATATTATACAATGTTAAATAAGAAAGTTATAAAATGTTACCCATGTCATAAATACAACAGAGTGTACATCCTTCTTAAGTAGAGTAATGCAGGGAGAGGGGCTAACCCTGACCTTCACTTTGTCTAATGTATTATGCTATATTCCGCTGCCAGTACACCAGAGGTTCCCTGCAAGCTGATTTCCTCCCAGAGTTCCAAATAAGATTGGGGCCAAAGTGCCTGTACTTTCAGTTTCCTCCTCAACAAGAGTTTCAGCCTTCTTGCCTTCCATCCCCAGCCTGGCCTGAGAGTCAGAGATATGGAGGCAGTAGGAGCCTAAAAGTCCCCGAGAGCTATTGACTCTACTCTGTATTTCTTCCTCCAAAGGTTTCTGTATCTACTTTTTATTTGGTGGAAACTTTACATCATATCCTCTTTCTTTCCTACTCAATAGGCTTTTAATTCTAGGAAGTACTTGGCACTCCTTCCCAAGCAAGAAATCTTATGGTTTAGCCTTGATGTCAGAAGAGAATCAAAAACAGGAAATTTCTTACCAGTAAGAGAAAATGCATTGGAGGTAATTAAAAATATCTTCCCCATTTAAAATTAATAACACTTAAAATGAAAATAATTATTAGTATAAGTTCCAGGGAAATTGATACAAGAAAAATTATAAGGAATTGAGGTATCCAAGTCCAGATATTCAGAAGAGTTGTGATTTAGTTTTGAGCCTTTTAGGATCTCTTTTATACTGTGGTCACAATTGATTGTCTGGTTATATACTAGACCTCTTCCTAGTGTCCTTTCCTTTCTGTGCTGTGACATCATCTCCTAAATTCTCCAGTACTTAACCACCAGTACCATTTCTTAACTTTGGCGAAGTCTTGGCTAATAGTTTGATATGCTTTATCATTTTCTAGAACTTCCCTTCCCCATATGAATAGGGCTTGAACCATGTAGCCTGGTAAATATATATACCTTTGATACTTCCTGTTTCTATTCTTACCTTTCGAGGAATCTTCCCAATTCTTTGTCACATTTATTAAATGCAAAACTCCTTTCTATCTTCTTAAGAACTGTGAACACTGTCTCTTTTTAAGCTTCTGAAGTAAGCCTTTTGCTCGTGAATTTTTGCTTCTCCTTCTATCATACATTCAATTATTTCTTCTTCTTTTATAAGAATCTCTCTTATTGAATTTATAAGATTTCTAGACTACATTGTTCCAGGTATTCCCTGTGTTCATTTTATTGTGTTGGATGAAATAGAAACATCTCTGTATATTGCTGTAAGAACTGTGAAATTAGAAAATGCAAGCCTTTCTTGTTAAGAGAAATGTGGATATATACATACATAATCTGTTTTGCCAAATCTTCATTAGAAATCATAGACCAAGAGTATTGCACACAGGTAAAGAAATTTCCTTGGTCCTAAAGATGCATTATTCATACAGATGTTATAGCAATTTTTGAAACTACTATAAGCTAATAATGAAGTGGAATTTAAACCTAAATTACTTAATTTTGATCTAACCAAATAGACTTGGCTTAATGACTAATCAAGATAAGGCAAAAGTCCCTAAGGATATTAAATTGTAGTGTCCTAAGCTTTCCACCTTAAGTGTAAAAGTTCACAAGTTGTGTTTTCCCTCTGTTTAATGTAAAGCAGTATGGATTATTTTGCTGCCAAATTATTTAACTACTTAGTCTTTTATATCTGGAAATGTAATCTTTGAGTACAAGCCTGAGTAAAGCCAAAAAAACTTGTAAATCTTGCTTGGGAGACTTGTATTGAATCACAAAATGTTTTCTGGGAAAGAAACAATATTAGTTAACTAAATTGTTGCCAGTAGTTTTTCATTCAATTTTAAAATGACATCACATTTCCCCCCTCATTTTCCTTTCTTTTTCTTTCAAATCATAGCAGATCTCTATTAGTGCCTGGTCGTTAGTGATGCTGGTATTTTCATTTCAACCCAGTAGGTGGCTACTGGGTTGCTACAAAATCTCAGAATTCTATAATTTGCTTTTTTTGTTTTAGTATTTGTAGATACAATAAGCTATTATGTAGAATAAATACTATGCTTGGACTCAGAAAACCTGATTTTCAGCTCTGATGGTCTTAAGCTGAGTGCCATATGGAAAATTATTTTGTTTCTGGGCTCCCAAAGTTTCCTAATCTCTGAATTGGGGGACATTGAATCTTGTCCTATCTCTCTTCTAAGGAGTTAAATTCAAGAATGGAAGTAAAAGCACTCCAAATTTTTTTAAGGTGTTATTCAAAAGTGATTATAATGATGATGATGCTTTCTAGAGTTACTATTAGTTCACAGCCTTTACTCCTTTATGTATACCTGCATCTGTGGCTGACTTACA
Source organism: Cabassous unicinctus (assembly GCA_029593785.1). Classification (NCBI taxonomy): domain Eukaryota; kingdom Metazoa; phylum Chordata; class Mammalia; order Cingulata; family Chlamyphoridae; genus Cabassous; species Cabassous unicinctus. Next base: position 38,591 of record JAQZBX010008741.1, on the reverse strand, counting down.
GAAGCTTATCTTTTCAATGGCATGGGGAAAAATTTCTCTCCAATATTTACTTCACATGTTTTTTGCCTTGATCTTCCTTTTCACAGTTAGCTCCTATTATATGTACTCAACATCATTTATTCTAGATTAGAAGATGACTTAATAGAGAGATGCTATAACATGTTAAGTATTTTAAAAAATGTAAAAAGGACGTAAATTACTTCAGAAAATATCATTGCCACTGTCTTTGTAATTATATGAGAAGAAAAAACAAAGAACTATAATGGTCTAAAAGGACTCTAACACATTTTAGATGAAAGGACAAGATATTGAGATGCAATGTTGAAGAGGAAAAGTCTTATTTCTGACATTATAGCAGATTATATATTCTTGAAGGGCCTGCTGGTTACAGTGCAACTAGATCTTGGTTAAAGTATAACAAATGCTCTTTTAAGAGGTTTCCAAGGAAGTGAGGGAGATTTTTAACGGCAAAATCAAAGAAACAAATAAACCTAAGCAAACAAACAAACAATATAAGCATGAACAAAACAGGAGGCAGGGTTTGCCCTAGAGGCAAATGTCATTATGAGCACAAGATTGTGAGACTAAATTCAATGGTTAAATATGAAAGAAAAACTAATCCTGGGGGCCATTGTGGTAGAGAAACTGAACAAGATTCCTGTTTTAAGCTAGGACACCCCTCCCGCCCCCCATAAAAGACAAAAGTGGGCAAAGAGAGTAACATCCTTAGCTCCTGACAGAAAAATAAATGCAAACCTCCTCTGGAGGAAAGCAACCCCAATTATAGTTTTGAATAATACCTTAAAATTTAGAGTGTTTTTACTTCCATTATTGAATTCAACTCCCCAGGAGACATATAGTTTCTCAGAATTCAAAGAGAATAGAGTCAATTATATATGAGTTTTTAATTAAGTATCATTTCCCCCCCCCAAAAAAGCCATTCTTTTTTTTTTTTTCAAAGCTTCTCTGATCTCATGACATTTTTTTAAGTATACTTTTTTATTTTTATTTTTAAAAGAAACTTAGGTTACATAAAAGTTACACAAAAAAATATAGGGGATCCCCATATGCCCCACTCCCTAGCCCTCCCACATTTTCCCACATCAACAACATCCTTCATTAGTGTGGTACATTTTCTACAATTGTTGAACACATCTTGGAGCATTGCCACTAAGCGTGGATTATAGTTCACATTATAATTATACAATGGCCTGTATCTGTCATTGCAATGTCATTAAGGATAATTCCCAGGTCCTGAAAATGTCCCCAAATTACATGTATTTTTCCCTCTCCCTCCTCTCAGAACCTCCAGTGGCCACTGCCTCCACATCCATGATAAAAGTTCTTCCATTGCTAGGATCAAAACAAGTCTACAGTAGAACAACTGTAAGTCTACTCTAGTCCATCATCCATTCCCCAATCCTGAGGATTCTGTGATGGTGATACCCACTCCCCCTCTAATTGAGAGGGGGCTTAGATCCCATTGAGCAGATGGATGGGACTTTCTTGCTTGCAGTTGCAGACTCTCTCTACTCCTTGAAATGATCATGGTCAATCACCACTTCCTTGTTAATTGTCCTGGGTGAGCCCAATGACCTGGAGCGTAAGTGTTACAAGTCTGTTGAGATTCAGGGCCCAGCTGGCACATGGAAAGCCCAAAAAGTTAAGTCTCTTGGACATACACCTATCAACTCTAGTACTAACTACAGGTTCACATAGAAGGACAGAAGAGCCATGTGTAGGGAAAACACAATTGAGTCCAACTCTATCACACTGGGGAGCATAAATTTCATAGTAAGGCCCACTGGCAGGGCGCCAAACTCCTGAGCTGTCTGCCCTGCCAATAGTGTCTGGATGTCTCCAGAGACCTCAGGAGCCCTGCTATTTGAGGTTATTTTTACTTTGGCAGTCAATGAGATCCTGCTGAGACATTTACAAGTGTAACCTCTGAAGTGACTTCCTGACTCACTTTGAAGTCTCTTAGCCATATAAACTCATTTATCTTTATCCTTTCCCCCTTTTGGGCATGGCATTTTTTCAGTTGCATTGCTAGTTGGTGCTTGGTAGAAATCCCTTGGTGCCAGGGAGACTCATCCCTGGGAGTCATGTCCTGTGCTGGGGGGAAGGTAATGCATTTATTTGCTGGGTTTGGCTTAGAGAGAGGTCACATTTGAGCAACAAAGAGGCTCTCAGGAGGTAACACTTAGGCACCCTATAATACTATGCTATGTTTCAATTTCAAAAGTAAAGGTTCATAAGTATAGTCATCACAATCAAGGGCCCATCAATGGTCCATCCTCCTTCACTAGTCACTGCCCCTGTACTCACGGGATTCTTGCTGTCCCATTAGAGAATGTGGCAGAATTCCCCAGGATAGGAATTCAATATTCCTTTGGTTATTGTGTGAATCTCCACCCACTATGACAATGCCCCATGAACACTTGAACACATTCATATGCCTTAAAGGTATGCTCCAGGTGAGCCTCCTCCCATGCATGCCCCATCTCTGACACCCTGCATCAGTGATCCTCCCCTGCCACAGTTGTAACCCTTCTGTGATCCAAAACTTCTTCAAAATTGAAGTTAATGATATAACTGACTACAATTAATAGAAAAATGATATAATAATGATAGTTTTTAAAACTGAATAAAATACAAAAATTTTTTAAAAGTCTGAAATAATAAAAAATTAAAAATATAAAATTAGAAAAAAAAATTGACATTATGTCTTTCATCACTGTAAAATCTATTGTCTTGTATGTACAGTGACATTTGCTTCCATTTTTTTGCCAAGTGTCTTATTTTTTTCCACTTTGTCTTCAAAGAAACTTTAGGTTACAGAAAAGTCACATATAGAATATAGGTGATTCCCATATATGCAACATCCTCTCCCTTTTCCCCTTTCCCCTATTAATAACATTTTACATGTGGATGGTACATTTGTTACAACTGATATACAAATATTGAAACATTGCTACTAACCATAGTCAATGATTTTCATTGTGGTTTACATTTTGGACCGTACATTTTTATAGATTTTGATGAAGTTTGACATGGTCTATATCCATCCTTGCAAGATCATGTAGAACAATTCCATTGCCCCCAAAATGTCCCATGTTCCATCTATTCTATTCCTCCCTCCCTCTCCCTTCAAGAACCATGGTAACTACCAAGATTAAGTCCTTGAAGAACAAGATCCATAGTTACTTGCAACAACATTGAGGGCTTGACATACTGGCCTGTCCTCCCTTATTAGGAACTGCCTATGCTCGTGAGAGACTCCTGCCCCTCAATTTGAGATCAAAGCAGGACTTCCCAGTATGGGAGTCTCTACCCCGTGATACAACACACTATGACAGGATGAACGCTACATACTACCTAGAAGCCTGCCTCAGGTGCGCCCTGTTCTGCGTGCCCCCCACATCCAACACCTTAAACCAGTAACCCTCCCCTGTCATATTTGCCAAAAGAACATTCCCAGCATTGTAGTTTCAACCACATACCCGCAAATCCCCAGAGTTCACCTGTTCCCTCCCCCCAACCCTCCCCCCAGTTCCATGGACAGTCTAACCCACCATCCTCCCCCTCCCCCTCTCACAGGCCAGCACCACCCAGCCCAATAGCATCACTACACCACTGTCATGCCCACCCACTGCACAACTACACCCTTCTACCTTATAGATTTTGCCCATATGGGCATTGACTCATAACCTTCTTCTTCCATTCTGTCTCCTGTAAACCTGTCTTCCAGACTCTAGCTCTGTGAGCCTACTCAGTTTGCTTAATTCATATCAGTGAGGTAATGTAATATTTGTACTTCAATGCCTGGCTTGCTTCCCACAAAATAAGGTCTTCAAGGTTCACCCATGTTATCCCATGTGTTAATAGTGCATTCCTTCTTACAGCTGAATAATATTCCATTGTATGTGTATACCAGAGTTTGCTAATCCATTCATCTGTTGATATTTTTTCCAACTTTTGGTAATTGTGAATAATGCCTCTATGAACATTGGTGTGCATATATGTGTTCGTGTCCCTGCTTTCAATTCTTCTGGGTATATACCCAGCAGTGGGATTGCTGGGTCATATGGCAGTTCTATAGTTGGCTTCCTGAGGAACCTCCAAACTGTCCTCCACAATGGCTGCACCATTCTACATTCCCACTAGCAGTGGATAAGATTTCCCATTCCTCCACATCCTCTCCAACTCTTGTAGTCCTCTGAGTTCTTAATAGCTGCCCATCTAATAGGTGTAAGATGATATCTCATTGTGGTTTTGATTTGCATTTCCCTAATAACTAGTGATGTTGAACATCTTTTCATGTGAAAAAGGCCGTTCTTAATGACAGTTGCTAGGTACAACAAATAACAGATTCAGACTCTCCAAGAGCCAAGAATGTAATATATTAGAATTATCAGTTTCAAAATATTAAAGAGCTAGGTATAAACTATTTTTAAAATAAAATTAAATATTTTTAAATGAAGAAGGAACAAAGGACTTTCAGATGTGATGGATTGACTGCAAAAAGAATAAAATATAATTTCTAAAAATGTAAAATATAATTGAAATAAAAAATTCAATGGATGGGTTAGAAGCATATCAGACATAGCTAAAAAGAAATAGTGAACTGGTAGATATTTATGAAGTAATTCTTCAGACTATGATAATACAGAGAGACAAGAAGATAGAAAATATGAAAGTAGGATTAGGTAATATGGAGGCCACAAAAAAAATATTTAAGAAACATCCCATCAAAGTCCCAGAAAGAAAGAATAGAAGTAACAGAGCATAGAAAACAATTGGTTGAAAATTGTCTAGACTTCATGAAAGGCATGTATCACAGATACCTGAAGAAACATGTTTACTCAGTGGGATAATTAAAAGAAACACACACTTATAAATAGTGAAGTAATGAAACACCATATAAATTGTTGTGAAATTATAGAACATCAAAGAAAAAGAGATCTTAAGAGCATCCAGAGAGAAATGACTGGTCAGCTGTAAAGGAAGAATAATTAGGAAGCTAGAAGACAGTGGACTTCAAACTTCAAAGTTTTTGGGAAATCACAGACAAGGCTACTGCATGTAGCTAGATAGGATGTGCACTGAATAATTAATTCCAGGGGGTGTCACTCACATAGAATTCAGTGTGTTTGCTGTTCTTTGGAGTTTGGAAATGAAGCAGAAAAGTGAATGTTAGATCCAACAAAACTATCTTTCTAGAATGAGTTTTAAATAACAATTGAATGTACACAAAACCTTTCAGCAAATAGAGGATGAGGGAGAAATTTCAAGTCATTTTATGAGGCCAACATAACCCTTTTACTAGAATCTAAGAAAAATATTACATGTAAAGACAATTATTACAGACTATAGCATGTAACACATAACCGTAAAAATTCTTAACAAAACACTGACAAATCAAATCCAAAAGTATATAAAAAATGATAATAAATCATGGCTAAGTGGAGTTTATCCCTAGAAAACAAGGGGTTTATTAGTTAAAAATCATTAATCTATGTAATTCACTATATTAGCATAATAAAAGTTAAAAACCCACATGATCATCACAACAGAGAGAAAACATTTGACAAAATTGAACACCTATTTGTGACAAAAGAAACAAGAAAGCAAGCAAACAAACAAAAAGCCTCTCAGCAAACTACAAGTATAAGGGATCTTTCTCAGTTTGATAAAAGGCATCCAAAAAACCCTACATCTTACCTCAAAATTAATGGTTAAATATTGAATGCTTTCATGCTAACATTGGAAATAAAGGAAGGGTGTCGACTCTCACTACTTCTGTTTAACATTGTACAGGAGATCCTTGCCGAAATAAAGAGTAAAAGGAAAGAAAAAACTATCTATTAGTGCTGAAAATGTGCATATCATATAATTATCTATTCTACCATGAGGTAATTACACTCAATAAAACTCTCACACATCAATAAAAGACATATACAAAAATGTTGATAGCAGCATTGTTTAGACTAGCAAAAGTCTGAAAGTAATCCTGGTTTCATGAACAGTGGAATTTACTAAATAAATTCTAGTAAATTCTCAAAGTGGGATGTGCTATAGCAATGAAATCAATAAACTACAGCTATATGCAACTACATGAATGAATCTTAGAAACAGATTGCTGAGTAAAAATCAGATTGCAAAAGATGAAATACAATATGCTAAATACATGTGATACCATCCCAGGTCCTGACACATTCACTATGCTTGGGCTTTAGTAACCTAACAAAGCCCCAACATTATTCATCTCTAGTTCATTAAATACCTCAGGGCCTAATGACCATCACAGACATAGCTTTTTATATGGCCCTCCCTGCTCAGTAGTCTTAAAGATATTAAATAAATTCCAAGTATTGTAAGCTGGTTTTAGTTCTCACGAACTGGCCATAGCCAGCTTTTAGAAAAATTTCCTGTTGCCAAGCACAATACATATTCTGCTGTCAAACTAGCAATTCCCATAGTCTTATTATCTCAGTTCTCTGCTTTAATCCTGTTATTAAATTTAAACTTTGGCTCTTGACACTTACAATGACATAATACAAAGAGGGTTTCTGGTAGTCAGGAGACATGGATTCAATTGCTGTTCATTCTCTATACTACTGTGTGACCTTGGGAAGTTATCTAAATATTTGTCAGTGACCACCATCAGTGCAGAAACCATTATAGTTTTTACAATAAGACATATCACCAAAAGTTTTCTTTCCCCTAAGTAACTTAGAGCCTCTCAGAGAGACCAAGAGAAGTATATATTGGTGGCCATACAAAGTAGAGCACAGTAGTCACTGTAACAAAAGCACAGATCATTCAATGGGACTTCCAGTGATGGAGGAATCATATCTCCTATGGTCAGTGGAGACTAGGAAAAAACTTCATGATTGAGGTGATATTTAAAATGGGAGTTGGGGAGTAGGGGTTGAGTATTGTTGGAAGTGCATCTAGGTAGATGAAAGGTGCAGAGGTCTTTGCGCATATATGGCAAGCAGTAACTAAGGAGAAGTACTTTGGGTAATGGTATTGAGGACTGAAGGAAATACAAGATTGATACTTTGTTTGGTATTTTTACTTTATTTGAAATTAAGACCATTGGATACTGAGGCTAAATTATCTGTTCACTATCAGAAATTGAGATGGGATCATGGCTAGCTTGGTAACTTTGGATGCTTAATTAACTGAATTATATTATATTGAGTTTTCTTTTGATTCTAATTTTAGGAGATAATTTTTCCGTATATACTAAGCAAATGACCCTTGATTACTATGGCTAGTTTTTCCGAGTATAGCGAGGAGCTATATAAAACAACAGCTTTCTGCCGAACTGAGATGGATACGTTAGATCAAAGAATGACTCAGACAAGTCCAGCTTGGTGAGAAATTGAGCATTTATTAGGGGGCTTACGTGGGGTCCTCGTCCATGGCCGTGAAAGGAGAGATGGCATTTTCCAAGCTCAAGTTGGTGGGTCTTTTGTTGTAGCTTCTACATGCAAGTGAGGCATAAGCATAACTCTAAAAGAATGCAGCACTTTGCTCAAGATTAAAGTTACATATATTTGAAGATGTTTATCAAGGCATGCAGGAGTATCCCTGACTTCTATAGAATGCTTTGATAACAATCAAAGAAGCAGATGTTTGTATTGTTTATGCAAGGAGGGAAAGGTCAAATAGTTACAGTTTACTGATTCTCAGGAAATTGTTTCCTGAGGCATGTCATGTGACTAGCTGAATCTAACTTATAGTTTAAGGAAAGGGCAGTAAGAGTTGGGGGGTGCTAAGTTACCTATGCCACAGTAGTCCAGTGTCTTTTCTGTTTAGTTTTGTTTATATGGATGAGCCATAAAATAAATGCCTGATTACATTGTGTTCATTACAATTTTTATAAAAAATTAGGATGTTAACTTACCTGGTATCGGTATTGAATTTATCTGGTTTCGTGTGTGGAATTTAATCTGTGTTAAGTACTACCTGTAGCTTCCAGAATTCCCTTTGTGGTTAAAATTGGATGTTGTGTCAATCTCCAACTTTTGCTCCTATTAGGGGACTGCAAGCTGATTTCTGTGTAATTGGTAGTCCCAGTATAGCATGTTGTATTGTGTCATACTCTTTTGTCTTAAGTACTAAAGACAATGAATTGGAAGGGGCTGCTGTAAAATGACATTGAGGTCAATCATTTTCTAGAATTAAGTGCTTCCCCCTTTCTGCCCCTATATGCCTTTATTCATGGCAAGGGTACTTTGGTGTAGTAGAAATAAATATGGGATTTGGGATTAGAAGGTCTGGTTTTGTTCTTGGCTTTGTTTCTAACTGGCTGGCTTGAATTTCTTCATCTTATAAGATGGTATCAGTTAGGGTCCAATCAGGAGACTGAAACCACACAATAATTTGAACAGAGAAAGTTCAATATAAGAATTATTAACTATAATGGGGTTGGAGTAACAGGGAATTGGCTCATAAGAAGTAAACCGCATTCTATAGATAGCAACAATAACAAATATAAAAACAACCCTTACCCATAGAGCTAAGATAGAGTGCCTAAGGAAGAGCTGCCCTCTCTTCCCCCAGCCTGAGATCCAGATCTCTTTGGGAGGGCATGATCATGGCTCATTGGAAGATGAAATTACTGAAGTTTCACCATTGGGACTTGCTGGAAAACTATCTTCTGGTGTACCGTAAAAGCAATCCACAGGGAAGTGCTGCACCTCAAAACTTGCTGTAAAGTTGCTGAAATCAGTGCTGTGGGAAGCTGCTTACTGCTGGCCACAAGATGCTGCAGGAACCTAGAGAAGCCTCTCTGCAGGAACATGACACCTGAAAAACTGCACTCTGCATGAGTCTAACGCTGGACAAAACATATGAACTGCAGGAGCTGAGTGCTGGCTGGTATTTAGAGGCAGTGGAGGTGTCTCAAGCTTGCTCACCTGCAGGGTAGCATGAGGTCTGGGGTATATGTTGTCCGCATTGGGAGAGGCACACAGAGGTGGACTCCGGGCTGTAGCTGTGACTGAATGCTCACAGAGACTGCATGTTCTGGGTATGTGGTTGGGGCAAAGTGCCACTGGATGTCCCCTCACATACTGGCTGCTGGCTAAGTAGGAAGAAACCCAACGTAGCAACACACTGGAAGCAGGAAGAAAAACTCCTTCCTCTTGCGCCCTCTACTGGCAAAGTTTAATAGTGAGTCTGCTGCCAAAGAGATGCTTAAAGCGTTCAAGTCCATTATCACAGGATAGGTAAATGAAGGGTGGATTTGAGTTGAGATAAAATAAATTGATAACTTGCATAGATGAGGAAATATCAAGTATGGTTATTAGAAGTATTAAATTAGACTTGAATTTAAAATCACTTTGTGCTCTCTGATACAGAATATGAAAATTCATTGTTGCTATAGTTAGGATTTGTTGTAGTTAAACATTATGCTGACATAAATCTACAGAGCTAGAGTTGGATTGGACAGATTGTACTGCAGCAAATCTGCTATTCTTTTTAAAACATTTTTATTGGAAAATGTGTAGGTTGACAGAAAAATCATACTAGAAATACAGAGCACCAATATATCACTCTATAAATAGCATCCAGCATTGGTGTGGTACATTTGTTGCAATTGATGAAAGAACACTTTTATAATTGTAGTATTAACTTAACTATAGTCCATGGTTCACCTTAGGGTTGACTGTGTTGCACAGTCCCATGGATTTTTTTCTTAAGCATTCTATTCCGGTAACATCTATAAAACTCCAAATTTCCCCTTTTAACCACCTTCAAATATATTTTTCAGTGCTGTTAATTATGTCCACAGTTGTGTGCCACCAACACTACCATCCACCACCAAAATTTTCCATCATGCCAAAAAGAAACTGTACAACTCAAACTTTAACACCCCATTCCCCACCCCTACCCTGGCTCCTGCAACATATATCCTACTATCTGACTCTATGACCTTGCTTACTCTAGTGATTTCATATCAATGAGATCATACTATGTTTGTCCTTTTGTGTCTGGCTTATTTCACCCGATATATTGTCTTCAAGGTTCATCCACGTTGTTGCATGTATCAGAACTTTATTCCTTTTTATGGCTGAATAATATTCCATTGTATGTATATACCACATTTTGTTTATCTCTTTATAAACAAAAACATTGGGTTGCTTCCATCTTTTGGAAATTGTGGAAAATGCTGCTATGAACATTGGTGTGCAAAAATCTGTTCAAATCTCTATTTATCAATTCTTTTGTGTATATACCTAGAAGTGGGATTGCTGAGTCAAATGATAATTCTATATTTTACTTTCTGAGGAACTGCCAAACTGTCTTCCACAGTGGCTGCACCATTTTACACTCCCAACAACAATGTCATTGTTTCTATTTATCCACACCCTCTCCAACACTTGTAATTTTTTGCTTTTTAAATAATAGCCATTCTAATGGATGTGAAATAGTATCTTATTGTGGCTTTGATTTGCATTTCCCTAATAGCTAATGGTGTTGAGCATCTTTTCATGTGGTTTTTGGTCATTTGTGTATCTTCTTGGGAGAAATGCCTATTCAAGTCTCTTGCCCATTTTTCAATTGTGTATTTACTTTTTGTTGTTGAGTTGTAGGATTTTTTGTTATTTTTTAATAAAATTTTATTGAAGTATATCATTTGTAGCAGTTTGATATTCATTATGAATATTGGATTATGTTTGTAAACTGGTTTGTTCCTCTGGGCATATTAGATTTTGTTGGATTCAGAGGTTTCACTTTTATTTGATTAAATAAATGATTGAGGCTTTGGGCCATGTCAGTAGGACATTGAGTCCCCACCTCTTGATGGGTGGGGACTCACAGAGAAACTGTACTGCAGAGAAGGAAGTTTGGAGTTTTGATCCTGGAGCCCAGCCAGTACACACACAGGAGAAGCAGATCTGTGAGGAAAGAGAGAAGGTTCTGTTAGGCACGGCAGAGGCCCTGGGAAGAGAGATGAGCCTGAGAGTTTACAGCTCACCTTGTGGAGAGAGGAGAGCAGCTGAGCCCAGAGAGAATCAAACCCTGAGGAGAGAAACAAAGCCTAGAGAGCCTGATAGTCTACAGCTGACCTTTTGGAAACCACAGAGCAACTGAACCCAGAGAGAAACAAGCCCTGGGAGAGAGATGAGACTTATCCCAGCCTACAGCTGATGTTGGAAGAAGCTGGGACCACGGAGCCTTAAGAGGAAGAGGGAGGCCGAACCCTTGCAGATATTGGCAGCCATCTTGTTCCAACATATGGCAACAGACTTTGGTGAAGGAAGTAACTTACTCTTTATGCCCTAGTAACTGTAAGCTTCTACCCCAAATAAATACCCTTTATAAAAGTCAACAGATTTCTGGTATTTTGCATCAGCACCCCTTTGGCTGACTAATACATCATACATGATCATACATAATAAGTACAGTAAAAGTTAAGAGGTTACAAAACAAACACACACATATTCAACAGGGCTCCCATACATCACCCCACCATCAACACCTTACATTGTTGTGAAACATTTACTACAAAATATGAAATAGCATGGTCAAAATACTATACTAACTATAGCCCATATCTTACATATGGCATATTTTCCACCCAACCCACCCTATTATTAACACCTGTATTAGCATTATACATTTGTTATAGTTCATGAGAGGATTTTCTCATATTTGTCCTGTTAACCATAGTCCATCTTCCACCACTGGATTCCCTGTGTTATACAGCCTCATATTTTGTAAAATTGATTAAAAATGTAAACTCAGTGGCTCTCATTTTCACCACAGAGTTGTGCTGTTATCACCTCAGTCAATTTTAAATTGTTTTAATTACTCCAAAAGGAAAAATCCCATACACCCTTATACCTCCCTATAGTTGTCTCTTAGAATTGATGTAATATCTTCCTTGCCATGGCTGCAAAAACACTACAATATTATGGTAAACTATTGTCCATATGCCATATTACTTGTAATCTTCCCATGCATCACCATATTCTTAACAGCTTGTAAAATATGAACTTTCTTATATTTATACTATTAACCACAATCGTTATCCATCACTGAGATCACTGTTATACATACCCTAGGTTATTCTCTAGTATCCTTTCAATTGACATTTACATCCACTGACTGCCCCATTCAGTCACAATCTTGTTTATGAATCAGCAGTGTTAATTATACTCACCATACTGTGTTACCACCAACTCTATTCATTTCCACACTTTTACAATAAACCTTATTAAACATTCTCTGCACATTGAGCACCAGCTTCCATTATCGACCTAAATTCTACTTCTTAGTAACCTGCACTAGAGTTTACCTCCATGAGTTTACTCATTTAGTTTATATTAGTGAGACCATGCAATATTTGTCCTTTTGTGTCTGGCTAATTTCACTCAACATAATGTCCTCAAGGTTCACCCATGTTGTCATATGCATCCCGATTTCATTTCTTCTTACAGATGAATAGCCTTCCATCATATGTTGTTTTTCCATTCATCAGTTGATGGATACTTAGGCTGGTTTCACATATTAGCAATCGTGAATAATGCTGCTATGAACATCGGTATGCAAATGTCAGTTTTCTTCCTTGCTTTCAGTTCTTCTGAATATATCCATAGTAATGAGATTTCTGGATTCTATGGTAGTTCTATATTAAGCTTCTTGAAGTACTGCTATACAGACTTCCACAGAGGCTGTACCATTTTACATTCCCACCAACAGTGAAGAAGTGTTCCACTTGTAGTTTTCTGTTTTTATAATAATGGCCATTTTATAAGGTGTGAAATGTTATCGCATTGTAGTTTTGATCTGAATTTCCCTAATAGTGATTTTGAACATTTTTTTCATGTGCTTTTTGGCGTCTTTAGAGAAATGTCTATTCAAGTCTTTTGTCCATTTTTTAACTGGGTTACATGTCTTTATCATTAAGTTGCATGATCTCTTTATATATCATGGATATCAAACACTTGTTGGATATGTGATTTCCAATTATTTTCTCCCATTGAGTAGGCTGCCTTTTTTGCTTTCTTGACAAAATCTCTTTAAGAACAAAAGTGTTGAATTTTGAGGAGGTCCTATTTATTTATTTTTTCTTTCTTTGCTTTGGGTATGAGGTTTAAGAAGCTAACACCTAGCACAAAATCTTGAAGATGTTTTCCTATATTTTCTTCTAGAAGTTTTATGGTTGTGGCTTTCATATTTTTTATTTCGGTCCTTGATCCATTTTGAGTTAATTTTTATATAAAGTGTGAGGTAGGGCTCCTCTTTCTTCTTTTTTGGATATGAATATCCAGTTCTCCCAGCACCATTTCTTGAATAGGCTGTCCTGGCACAACTTGGTGGGCCTAAGTGCCTTGTCAAAAATCACTTGACTTTAGATGTGAGGGTCTATTTCTGAGTTCTTGATTTGGTTCCATTGGTCAATATGGCTATCTTTATGCCAGTACCATGCTGTTTTTACCACTGGACATAAGTAATATGCTTTAAAGTCAGGTAGTAAGGGTCCTCCAACTTAATTTTTCTGTTTTAAGACATTTTTTTGCTATTTGGGGACACCTACCCTACCAAATAAATTTGCTAATTCACTTTTCTATTTATGCAAAAAAGGCTGTTGGGATTTTGTTGGGATTGCATTGAATCTCTAAATCAGTTTGGGTATAATTGACATCTTAACTATATTTAGTCTTCTAATCCATAAACATGGAATGTCCTTCCATTTATTTAGGTCTTTTTAAAAATTTCTTTTAGCAATGTTTTGCAGACTTCTAAATACAGTTCCATTATACCCTTGGTTATTGGTTAAATATTTGATACTTTTACTTACTGTTAAAAATGGAATTTTTTCAGACTTTCTCCTCAGATTGCTCATCAATAGTGTATAGAAACACTAATGATTTTTGCATATTATTCTTGTGTCTCACCACCTTTCTGAACTTGTCTATTAGTTCTAGTAGCTTTGTGGTGGAAATTTTTGGATTTTCTGGATATAGGATCATATTATCAGCAAATAGCAACCGTTGTGCTTCTTCCTTTCCATTTGGGTGCCTTTTATTTCTTTATCTTGCCTAATTGCTCCAGCTAGAACTTCTAGCACAATATTGAATAACAGTGGTGGTGGTGGGTTTTGTTCCCAATCTCGGAGGGAAAGCTTTCAGTCTTTCACCATTAAATACAGTGCTAGCTGTGGTTTTTTCATATATTCACTTTACCATGTTGAGAAAGCTTCCTTCTAATCCTATCTTTTGGTGTGTTTTTATCAAGAAAGGATTCGGTATTTTGTCAAATGCCTTTTCTATGTCAATTGAGAGGATCATGTGATTTTTCTTCTTCAATTAATTAATGTGGTTTATAACACTAATTGATATGTCAATTGAGAGGATCATGTGATTTTTCTTCTTCAATTAATTAATGTGGTTTATAACACTAATTGATTTTCTTGCATTGAATCACCCTTGCATACCTTGGATAAAACCTACTTGATCATATATATTCTTTTTTTGTGCTTTTTGATTTGGGTTGCAAGCATTTTGTTGAGGATTTTGCATCTATATTTATTAGAGAAATTGGTATATAATTTTCTTCATAATACCTTTATCTGTTTTTGGTATTAGGGGGAAGTTTTCTTCAAAGAATGAGTTCGGTAGCCTTCCTTCCCATTCAGTTTTTGGGAAGAGCTTGAGCAAGATTGGTATCAGATTGTCTTTGAATGTTTGGTAGAATTCACCTTGGAAGCCATCTGGTCCTGGGCTTTTTATCTTTGGGAAGTTTTGGATGATTGTTTCACTCTCTTTACATGTGATTGATTTGTTGAGGTCTTCTATTTCTTCTAGGGTGCAGTGTAGGTTGTGTGTTTCTAGGAATTTTTCCATTTCATCTACATTGTATAGTTTGTTGTTGTAGAGTTGTTCATAGTATCGTCTTATGCGCTTTCTTATTTCTGCAGGGTCAGTGGTAATGTCCTCCCTCTCATTTCTGATTTTATTTTTTTTTGCCTCTTTTCTCTTTTTTTCTTTGTCAGTCTATCTAAGGGTTTGTTGATTTTGTTATCTTCTTGAAGAACCAATTTTTGGTTTTGTGGATTTTCTATTTTTGGTGGTTGTTCTCAATTTCATTTATTTCTCTTCAGATCTTTATTATTTCTTTCTTTTGGTTTGGTTTGGGATTAGTTTGCTTTTCTTTTTCTAATTCCTCCAGGCATGAAGTTAGGTCTTCAATTTTAGCTCTTTCTTCTTTTTTAATGTAAGCATTGAGGGCTATAAATTTTCCTCTCAGCACTGTTTTTGCTGTATCTCATAAGTTTTGATATGTTGTGTTCTTATTTTCATTCATCTCAAGATATTTACTGATTTCTCTTGCAAATTCTTCTTTGACCCACTGATTATTTAAGGGTGTTTAAACTCCATGTATTTGTGGATTTTCCCTTTTTCCATCCATTATTGATTTCCAGCCTCATTCCATTGTGATCAAAGAAAGTGTTTTGTATAATTTCAATCTTTTTAAATTTATTAAGACCTGTCTTGTAACCCTATATATGTTCTATCCTGGAGAAGGATCCATGAGCACTTGAAAAGATTGTGTATCTTGCTGTTTTAAGGTGTAATGTGCTATAAATGCCTGTTAGGTCTAGTTCATTTAACATGTTATTCAAGTTCTCTGTTTCCTTATTTGTCCTCTGTCCAGATTTTCTATCCATTGCTTAGAGAGGTGTACTGATGTCTCCAACAATTATTGTAAAGATGTCTATTTCTTCTTTTGGTTTTGTCAGTTGTGCCTCATGTATCTTGGAGCACCCAGATTAGGTGCATAAATATTTATTATAGTTATTTCTTCATGGTGAATTGCCCCTTTATTAATATATAATGACCTTCTTCATCTCTTATAATAGTTTCCAACCTTTCACTTTCAACCTGCTTGTGTCCTTATGTCTGAGGTAAATCTCTTGTAGACAGCATATAGATGGCTCATTATTTTGGTATCCATTCTGTTTATATCTTTTGATTGGGGGGTTGGAACAACACCCATTCTCCACACTCAACGTTCATTAACGTTCAATGTTATTACTTTAAAGGCATTACTTACTTTGTCTATTTTATCCGTTGGTTTTCTATTGTCATATCTTACTATTGTCTGTCTTTTTACCCTTTAAGTTACTCTAACTAATAAAATTCATTTCCACACTCTTCTCCAAGTCTCTTGCCCTTGTTTTTTCCTTTCAGGCTGTAGCAATCCCTTTAGTATCTCTTGTAAATCTGGTCTTTTGTTAACATACTATCTCAGTTTTTGCTTGCCCATGAAGACTTTAAACTCACTGTTGTTTTCGAAGAACAGTTTTGCTGGATAAAGAATTCTTGGCTGGTAGTTTTTCTCTTTTAGTCCCTTATATACAACGTGCCACTTTCTTCTGGCCTCCGTGGTTTCTGATGAAAGCTGGCACTTAGTCTTTTTGAGGTTTCCTTATATGTGATGCATTGCTTTTCTCTTGCAACTTTCAGAATCCTCTCTTTATCTGTGGTATTTGTCATTCTGAATAGTAGGGGTCTTAGAGTAGGTCTATTTGGATTTATTCTGTTTCAGGTGCATTGTCCTTCTTGGATATTGATATTTATGTCTTTCATAAGGGTTGAGGAGTTTTTGGTCACAGTTTCATCAGATATTCTTTCTTCCCCTTTTCTGTTCTCTACCCCTCTGAGACACTGATAATGTGTATGTTTGGGTGTTTCACATTGTCATTCAATAGCCTGAGACCCTGTTCCATTTTTTCCCCATTCTTTTCTCTTTTTCTTCTCCTGTCTTTTCAAATTCAGATGGTCTGTCCTCAATTTCACTAATTCTGTTGTCCATCAATTCAAATCTGCTGTTATATGCATCTAATGTATTTTTAATTTCATCTATTGTATCTTTTATTGCCATAAGCTCTGTTGCTTCTCTTTGCAGGCTTTCAAAATTTTCTTTATGTTCACCCAGTGTCTTCTTAATGCCCTTTATCTCTTTAGTCATATTTTCTTTTAAGTCTTTGAATTGAGTTTGGAGATTTGTGTGAGTATCATTGATTAGTGTCTTAAATACTGTATATCATTAGGATTTTTGGTTTGTTCCTTTGACTGAGCTGTATCTTCCTGTTTCTTAGTATGGCTTGTAATTTTTTGCTGATGTCTAGACATCTGAATATGTTGGTGAATTTGCTCTAGTGGTCACTTTCTCTCTTGCCTCATGGTTTTGTTTCACCCCTCTTTGAGTTTTGGTTCAACTTATTCTAAGTCTTTAAAATTGTCCAACTTAAGTTATCAAAATAAGGCCAAGACCTCACTAATGGGGTGCAGAGACACCTAAAAGCAGTTTTTCTCCTTGCAGTTTCCAGCTGGCCTGCAGATGGCACACATTAGCAAATCTTTCCATGGAGGTGACTTTTCAACCTCCATTTGCCATTGATAGTGGTCTGGCAAAATCACTGATTCAAAGCGGGCTCTGCTGGCCAAATTTTCTTAAGGGAAACCACTCTCCGCCCTCCACTGTACCCCCCTCTTCCCAGGGAGAAAGACATCTGTTCCCCTCTCATTTGGCTACAGTGAGCCATGGGTTTTATCCAGGCTGTTTGCCTTGAGTGTGGAGAATGGGTGCTGTTCCTGTCCATGACGGCTACGAACTCATGGTTTTCATTTTGTTTTCTTTGTCTCTCTGTGTCCCTCACCCTCTTGAGGAGTATGCAGCACTCTCCTGTTCTGCAGAGCTCCAAAGCAGGTCTGTCACAGCTTTTTGCCCTTCCTCCATTGTTTTTCTGAGAGTTGAGACCTGCCTACCAATTCTGATGCCATCTTCTGAGAAGTCTGGATTTTTAAAATATATTCTGGATATTAATCCTTTATTGGATATGTGATTTCCAAATACTTTCTCCCATTGTGTAGGTTGTTGTTTCACTTTCATGACAAAGTCTTTTGATGCACAAAAGTTTTAAATTTTGATGAAGTCTCATCTATATTTTATTTTGTTCCCATTGCTTTGGGTGTAAAGTCTAAGAAACATTGCCTAAACCAAGGTCCTAAAGATGCTACTCTATGTTTTATTTTAGGATTTTATAGTTCTGGTTCTTATATTTAGGTCTTTGATCCACTTTGAGTTGATTTCTATATACAGTGTGAGGTGGGTCCACCTTCATTCTTTTGCATATGAAAATCAGTTTTCCCAGCATCATTTTTTGAAGATGTGTTCATAGTATTCATTTTTTGAAGAGACTATTCTTTCCCAATTTACTGGTCTTGGCACTCTTGTCAAAAATCAGCTGTCCATAGATGTAAGGGTTGATTTCTGAACCCTCAATTTAATTCCATTGGTCTATATGACTATCCTTGTGCCTGTACCATGCTGTGGTTATTACAGTGTCTTCACAATAAGTTTTAAGATCAGGACGTGTGAGTCCTCCAACTTTGATAGCTTTTGCTAATTGGGGCCCCTTACCCTTCCATGTATATTTGATGATTGGCTTTCCCATTTCTGCAAAAAACGTTGTTGGAATTTTAATTGGGATTGTGTTGAATCTGTAAATAACTTTGGGTAGAACTGACATCTTGACAATATTTAAACTTCCAATCCATGAACATGAATTGTCCTTCCATTTATTTAGATCTTCTTTGATTTCTTTTAGAAATGACTTGTAATTTTCTGTGTACAAGTACTTTACATCCTTGTTTAGATTTATTCCTAGATATTTTGATTATTTTAGTTGCTATCATACATGGAAATTTTTCTTGATTTTTCTTTGGATTGTTAAATTACTAATGTTTAGAAACACTACTGATTTTGGGGTGTTGATCTTGTACCCCACAACTTTGCTGAATTCATTTATTAGTTCTAGTAGCTTTGTTGTGGATTTTTCAGGATTTTCTATATATAGAATCATATCGTCTGCAAATTGGGAAAGTTTTACTTTTTCCCTTTCCAAGTTTTCTTGCCTAAGTGCTCTGACTAGAACTTCCAGCATAATGTTGAATAACAGTGGTAACAGTGACCAATCTTGTCTTTTTATTACTCTTACAGAGAGAAAGTTTTCAGTGTTTTACCATTAAGTATGATGTTAGCTGTGGGTTTTTCATGTGCTCTTCATCATGTTGAGGACATTTCCTTCTATTCCAAGTTTTCTAAGTGTTTTTTGTTTTTTTCAAGAAGAGGTGCTAGGTTTTGTCAAATACCTTTTCTACATCATTTGTGATGATCATATGTTCTCTTTCATTCTATTTATGGATTTTTTGTTACATTAATTAGCTTTCTAATGTTAAACCACCCTTGAATACTTGGGACAAATACCACTTGCTTTATGTTATATAATTCTTTTAATGTGCTGTTGGGTTCAATTTGTTAGTATTTTGTTGAGGATTTTTGAATTTATGTTCATAAGAAATATTGGTCTGTAATTTTCTTTCCTTGTGTTATCTTTTTCTGCCTTCGATATGAGAGTGATGTTTGCCTCATAGAATGAGTTAGGGTGTGTTCCCTTCTATTCAATTTTTTGGAAGAGTTTGAATAGGATTGGTGTTAATTCTTGGAATGTTTGCTAAAATTCCCCTCTGAAGCTATTTGGTCTGGGGTTTTTCTTTGTTGGGAGTTCTTTTTTTTAAATAAAGTTTTATTGAAGTATATCTTTCATACGTGGACATACAGAAACAATAAGTGTATAGTAAAAGTTGTGAAATTACAAAACAAATATGCATATCATCATACAAGGCTTGTTGGGAGGGTTTTGATTACTGATTCAATCTCTTTACTAGTTATTGGTTTTTGAGAGCTTCTATTTCTTCTTGAGTCAGTATCAGTAGTTTGTGTGTTTCTAGCAATTATTCCATTTCATCTAGGTTGCTTAAATTTTTGGCATAGAGTTGTTCATAGTATTCTTTTATAGTCTTTTTTGTTTCTGTGGGGTCAGTAGTAATATTCCCCTATTTATTTCTGATTTTAGTTATCTGTGTCTGCTTTCTTGTTTCCTTTGTCAATTTTATTGATCTTTATGAAGAATCAACTAAAAGTTTGTCAATTTTATTGATCTTTATGAAGAATCAACTTTTGGTTTCATTGAGTCTCTGTTGTTTTTTAATTTTCTATTTCATTTTTCTCCACTATAATCTTTGTTATTTCTTTCATTCTGCTTACATTATGTTTAGTTTGCTCTTCTTTCTCTAAATCTTCCAGTTGTGAGGTTAGGTCTCTGATTTGAGATCTATTTTTTTTTTTTTAATGTAAGCATTTAGGGCTATAAATTTCACTCTCAGCATTGCCTTTGCTGCATCCCATAGATTTTTGTATGTTGTGTTTTCATTTTCATTTGCCTTGTGATATTTCCTAATTTCCCTTGTGCTTTTTTCTTTGATCCATTGGTTGGTTAAGAGCACGTTTTTAAATTTCCAAATATATGTGAATTTTCATTGTTGATTTCTAGTTTCCATACATTGTGGTCATAGAAGATACATAGTATGATTTCAGTGTTTTTGAGTTTATGGGGACTTGTTTTGTGATCTAAGATAGGTCTATCCTGGAGAATGATTCATGTGCACTAGAGAAGAATGTGTATTCTGCTGCCTTTGGGTCAAGTTTTCTACAATTTTCTAACTCTGGTTTGTTAATACTATCATTCAAGTCTTCTATTTCCTTATTGATCTTTTGTGTAGCAATGCACAGGTTTTCAAAACCTGTGCATTTAACTTAAAACCAAAACATAGTACCTCCCAAGTCCAGGGTATGGTTAAAGTTCTGTAACTTGGGTAAAATTCATATTTACTCTGGATATTTAAAGTCTATGTGCTGCTTACCACTCTGATTTGACTTCCATTTTTTAGGTGAATGTTTCATTTTGTATTTAGTTGCCCCTCAGTAACTCACAAATCTGGCTGTAGAAGACAAGTACAAATAAGCAGAAATTAAGTTGAGTATGTTATATAGGTCTAACATCACAAAATGATTTATAGGATGAAAAACAACTGAATGAGGCACATTCTGGGAAAAACATTCTTATGCATCAATTGGTAGATTTCTGAAACCCACTTCAGTAGGAGGCATTTTATGCTAAAAATATGACTAGATTAAAACATAGTTAATCATAGGAACTTACTTATGGTAGCTCCAACCTGAAAACAGCTTAAATATCCATCAACATTGGAATGGATATATAAAGTGTGGTATATTTATTTCATGAAAAACTTTAAAGAAATGAAAATCAATGAACTCCTACACATGATAACATGGATAGATCTCACAGATATAATTTTGAGTGAAAGAAGTCAGACACAAAATACTATGAAGTTCAAAAACAGGCAAAACCAATGTATGGTGCTATAAGTTAGAATCATAGTTAGTTTGGAAGGTATTACCTTGGAGGTGACATCTGTGGAAGGCTTTGGAGGACTGAAGATGTCAAGCATTTAATCTGGGTGATTGTTATATGCACATCACCATTTGTAAATTTCATAGAGTGGTACATTTAAGATTTATGCACTTGATCTATGTTATACTTTAATTAAAATTTATAAAAAGATAAAACTTAGATATTATATTGATATATATGATTGAATATTGGGTAGTCACTAAACGAAGTTTTCAAAAGGGTTTTAAATCATGAGAAAAAATGCCTAGCTTATACTGTTGAGAGAAAACAAAATAAGGACTAAGCTTGAATGTACTGTATTATCCTACCTGTATAAAAGATATGTAGAAAATTGTTAGGAAAAACATGTCAAATGCTATTTTCTATTTCCTCTGCCTCAAATACTCAGGCTGTGCATCCTTTAAGGCACACATAAAACATAACTTACTCTATGAGCCTTTTTTTGAATTGCTCATTTGTTACCTGCTCTCCTTCTTCTGACTCCATAGCATCTAATGGCTCATTAGATGCATTGGTCTTCAGTAAACACTTACTATATTTAATACTTCTATGAAGCATCACCGATGGTTCAGGCAAATTGATTTGCCTATTCTGAAAGCAGTTTTGTCCAGAGAATGACAGTCATGTTTTTCATTCAGTATACAGCAACATAGTTAGAAAGAATGCATTTGTGCTAAAAAGTTAAAATTATGGATTTTTAAGCAGTCATTTAATGTTTGTATTCTGTTCAATGTCTGGCTATAGTCTCACTTTTCTGTAGATAAACTTGCAACATCAATTGAGATGCATGATTTCCAGACAGATGCCTCCAATGTCTGGAATCAAGACAAATTATATCACTTGGCTGTCACAAAGAATGCCTCTTCTGATGTTATGGAGCAATTTGTTTAATGACACAATTGCTAGGCTGTGGATCAGATGACTGTCTTCTTTGTCACTCAGAATTTCTGGGGCACCTCAAAGCCAAGCCGTGGCAACATGATTGGTATGTCTGAGTCACTCTGCAGCCATGGTACCTGAGTGGGGGAGGAGGGGATGGTTCTGTTCAACTGGAGGAAGTTGGCCTGCTGCTTTCAGGGTGGGTGGGAGGTTTGCTTTCTAGTGGTTGTGCTGCAAGTCATTTTGCTTGGTTGATTACTTGAAGACAGAAATTGCAAGTGCAATTTCTGCATCACAGTTTGGGATCAACTCTTTAAACCTTTGCTGTTTGCAAAATACTGCTACATGTTGTGTTATGGGGACCCATAAAGAGATAAGCGAGGGCCCCCCACCTCCCAGGATGTAATAGTGAAGACACAGATCTCTGATAAGCTAAAATAGAAAAGCGGAATAAATCGACTGTTTGCAATATGCCTAAGGATGTGACTGGGGTGAAGGACACAGAGGAAGAGGCATCTGCTTGGATTTTCTGAAGTATCTTGGGAAAGCTTCCTAGACAAGGTGCTCTAGGAGGCTGGGCTATGAATCTCTAGTAATAGTCTAATAAGCAGGAACAAGGGCAATTGTATCCCCAAGTTGATTAATTTCTTGCTCCAGTGCAGAGAACACTGGGATCTGTAACTGGAGCACACAGTGTACAAGGGAATCAGTTGGGGCCCTAGCTCCCAAATGTCCATTCCTGGTTCCAGCCCCAGAAATTCTGATTCATTTGATCTAGGGTGGAGGTACAAGAAGCTGCACTTTAAGCAAACATTCTAGGTGATTTTATTGCAGATGGTCCGTAAATAACTCCTTTGACAATCGCAGGTGTTAAATATGAATAGGCTTTTGCAAAATGGGTGGTAGTTCCAAGGAGAGAAGAGATTTAATGGAAGAGTTGAAATTAGTGCTGTACTTGAAAGAATGGGTGGAATTTAGTGTTCAGGCACATGTAAATTTTAATTTGAATGTAATCTGCTTAATTAGTGCATCTTTTTCTTTGAATTCCTGACTACTGCACATCCTTTATTAAAAGAAGGGAAACTGGGGATGTCCTTCACCTTAAATTTTGTCTAAGGACAGCTTCATTGTACAGATATTTCTGTTACTCAGAGAAAACCTAGGATGGAGAATTCATAAATTCAGGCTTCGCTTCAGTGACTGGAAGGTGTTCAAGCCATTTTAAAGTACAATTCTCTTAAACGTGTTTTGAGAGCTAAGCCGACATCAATCTTATTCACAGAGTGAAGCACTTTCCACTGCATACACAAGGTGGCACTCTTTTACCGTTGCTAGACTCTCATGCCAGGCAAGCAGGGCTGTGATAGCCTGTCTAAAAGAAGAGAGAATCTGGGGAGATCCTGTCAGCGTTATGGAACAGGCTTGTTTGAATTATTCTTAGGACATTAGGAATGGACCATATATTCTGCTCCTTATCTATTTTTTACAGTCTTATCTAAATGCTAAAGATCACATTATCCTGTTTCAGAAACAATATTAGGATCAATTGGCTAAATAGAGGTAACGAAAACAGCCTCACACAAGGGTTAGGGGACAATAGAAGAAAAAAAGAAGGAGAAAGAAAGAGGGGGGAAGGGAGAGGGAGAGAGGGAAGGAAGGAAGGAGGGAGAGAGAGAGAGGGAAGGAGGGAGGGAGGAAAAGCAACAAGGTCTGAGTAAAAAACATATAATCCTTCTAATAAACACACTTAATGGGAAATATTGGGGAGGGATAGTGAGAGGAGATGATAAATTCAGGTTCCAAGAAACTGAACTCAAATTTTTCTCCCCCTTTTCCAAGGTCAGGTCTCAATGTCAGATTAGAGAGCACTGGGTGGACGTGGGAGATATCACAAGGTGTGGCATGCCATTCCTAGGTTTTAGGGCTTGGCAAAAGAAGCCAGGGCAGCAGACTAAACTAATGGGTCATTTTCATATTTCTTCCTCACAATCATCTTGTTAAAATTCATGCAAATGTCTATGATTCAGTAAAGCCTTATTACTTTTCAAGACACTGCAGGGACTTCTGAAACTCTGGCAATACATGGTTTCTGAATTTGAGGATGGATCTGTGTGAGTCCTTAGATGAGCCCGATGCCTGGCATTGTGCCAGCCCCATACCTCTTGGTACCAGCAATTCTCAGCCATTGCGGTTGAGCATTCTTATTGCTACCTGCTCTACTTGCTGCTCTCCTAATTCCCATAAACTACAGACCCTGGCACACACATCAGGAATAGTGCTTGACTATGAGAGGGGATTTTCATTCAGACTTATTTTGTGTGAAGCGAATGTATAAGCGTGAGAACAGAGTTTAAAGCAAAGCCCAAACCAATGGATTTTGCTGAGCTTGAAAAAAATTTTAAAATAAAAAAAATCTGTTTTCCAAGCTTATAATGAATATTGTGAGAAATTTTGAGCTCATGTACTAGACAAAATGTATTGGAAATATTAGGCCAAAATAAAATCATCAGCTGCACTTCCTGAAGCAGAGTGCTGATTATGTTACTGCTGTTCAAAATCTACAATGGCCTGAAAAAGTTCAAACACTAAACTGGTATTCAACACTTTCCCTGGACCTTTCCAGCCTTATTTCTTATTATTTTCTCATAGTGTTTCAAGCTGCTTATATTTTTATGAAATCTGTGTCATATAGAGTATCATCTACATTTTTTGAAAAAAAATTTTTAGAAGAAACAAAGAATATTCCATTCTGAACAACTTTCTCATTCCACTGTTGATGCAAATCTGGATTTAGGAATCACTGGGATAAAACTGCACAGAGTAATGGAAACCTCATGTAAGGTTTTTCCTGGGTAACAATAATGTTTTTACATTTTACAAATAGGACAGATATCATTGCAAATGTCTGAATTTCTCTGTGATAAATGTTAACTAAAATCTAAGCTTCCTGAACAAAACACATTCTTTTCACCTAAATGAAAGACCCCATTAGTAAAGATGGAAAGCACATGGCTACAGTTTCTCTCTCTGATAATAACAATGGGTTCTTTAGCTAGGACTCATCTCAGTTACCTGGCAGCATTATTTTGGCACCATCTGAAAAACAGAACCTAGATTTTAGTTTTACTGAGAGTTTATTCAGAACTGATTATATTACACTAGCATGATATTTCATATTTCTTTATCATCTTCCCTACAAAGAGAAAACTTTTTACATATAATCCTGACCTTCCTTCTCTGTTCCAGATATACAAGATATCTGTATTTGTTTATTGGATATCTTCAGATGATTTTCTCTCTAGCACCTCAAACTTACTGTACCCAACTAAACTCACCAACTTCTTTCTCTGTCCCTTACCTATTCTCTCTACTTTTCCAACGTTGCTCATGCCTTTATTCAATAAATAATTATTAGGCATCCATGTTGTGCCAAGCATGGTGCCAAATTGGGAACAGCTTTTATCAAGGGACCATATTTATTTGATTTTCTCTGTACAGTCAGTGTCCAGTACAGTGTAGTAAACCATCAATAAATATTAGCCAAATGAAAGCGTACATGAAGATGCAAGGGTTAACAAGAGAGACATGTTTCCTGCCCTTGAATATAGGGACAATATCATAGGCTTTTTTGAATCACCCACCTCTCACATTTCTTTGCACACTATAAGGCTTCTATATGTATTTGTTGATCCCTTAGGCAAAAAAAGGCATCATTCAATGATACTCTAATTTTGACCAATGTGATGTACTGCAAAACAAAATCAGGCTTTCAAAATATATGTACAACTGATGGGATTAAAGTGAGTCAGCAGCAAAGGCAGTTTTTTATTGTCTTTCTTAGGGAAACCTAAGCTACATTGAGTTAATTGAACCTAGAGAACAAAATTCTGCTACAACTATGGACCTTTGAACTATGAACAGGGAAATTATCTAATGGTTGGAGTTGTTCAACCGGAAATGCTGAGCCAATCTATGAGATAATTGGTACCTGCCCATCCCTGCCACACAGGGTTCTGGCTTTAAAATTATTAAGGACTCACTTGTTAAACAATTGTGTCTTTTAAAGCGGAATTTCTCCTGATAATGCTTGCACAATGAGGAGAAGAAGAAAATAATAAAGACAAACTTAGGGATGAATCTAAGTGCTGAATCTAAATGCTTCACATTTGAAGAGGTCTTGAACAGAAAATGAACAAGGAAGAATGCTTGTAGTTTAGTTTCTCTCTCTTCATTCTCAAAGGGATTTGAGTAAAGAGCTTCTCTCTTTGACTCCCTGGCATGGTGGCCATGACAATAGGGTGTCAGAAAAAAATGTTCAGTGTCATTGGGTGAGGTTTTACTGGGGAGGAAACCAAGGTACAGGAGGGAAAGGAATGAGCCAGCATCATGGAGAGTTACTGGCTGAACTGGGGCTAGAACTCTCCCTCAGCTTTACTCAGTCAGATATCCCTTCATTCATACTTTCATTTATTTGATCTTTACTGAAGAAAGATAAAGAAAGCTATCCAGAGTCTGTGACCAAATGCTTATGCTCATTAAATTTAACTTTCAGAGACTTATAATTGAGGCAGCTGAAGCCCAGGTAAGTCAAATAATTTGCCCATTTTTACTTAGCTAGCATTACCAGCATTTGAACTCAAGTACCAAAGATAGTTATTTTTTTATTATGCCATATATTATTATATGTTTACCAATGCCTTGGGATTGGGAAATGTGGTATTTATTGTATCTGATCAAGGTACTTTATCCTAGAGCATTTTTTATAATGCCTTAGAAATATAAGATGTGGTTCTTGCAATCAGTGGGCTTACACTTAATTTGCAGAGAGATGCTATATACATTAAAATTTAAGTAGCACTACAGGTGTAATCATCAGGTTAGTATACCATATAAGGTATATTAGGGGTTAGAGAAATGTTACCACCTTAACACTGGGTGCTCATAGGGACTGACAAGTTAGATTGTGTGATTGGACTTCAGTTTGTTGAGTGATGAACATGTATTAGAAGAGTTAACAGAGTTAGATTTTCAAATGTGTCAGATGCTTGAAAACCTCTTACCATCTGCAAAACAGAAGATTTCAAGAGATGCTACCCTATATATTTGTATACTCTTTCATTTCAATTACAGATTCCAGAACATTTTTAAAGATCATTAGAGACTAGGGAGAATAATGGGGCAAGTGAAGCAAAGTGTTGAAGCTCAACACATCAACATTCAAACTGATAATTTACCCACACTTCATGACTTACAATGTGTCAGTTGGCAGTATTGCCACGTTCAGTGAATGGTATTCAGACCATCCTAATATGCACACCAGAAACCTGGAGATAATCTTTGGCACATCCTGTCACTCTCCCCAACCCCATCTGATTGATCACTAATTGTTCCACTGTCAACATGCTAGTCTTATTTAGCTTACCTGGACTTTTGCAAAATATTCCAAGTTGGTCTGCCGTCTTCCACTAAATGCTCCCTCTACTTGATAATTTTCCAGAAGAAAGCCAGATTGAATTTTTCAAAATGCAAATGTTTTTCATTTCCTCACACCAACCCTCTAAAACTGTGCAGTGGATTTCCTAATGCTCTAATAACAAAGAAAACTTTTTTTCGATGGTTACAAGGCCATTGTCTTTTGCCCATCTTTTAAAAAAAATTTCCTAATCTTTCAAAGTCTTTCACACCACAGAGTCTTCCTACATGCTGTTTCTTCTGTCTGCAATAGTATTCACTTAGGTACTTTCATTCTTAGCTCTCAGACCTCAGATCAACATTCACTTTCTCAGTAAAACCTTCCCTGAATGCCCTGAGTAAAATCTCCTTAAAATCTGCAATACAACCATGTACTTCTCCTTCTTTATAGATGCAACTTCATGTTTAACTAGTGTGATTATGTGATTCACATCTGCCTCTCCCACCACTGGACTGCAAGCTTGGTTGAGTCAATGACCACGTCTGGTGTTGCCCACCACTATATCACCATTCCCGTAACAATGCCCAACACATAAAAGAAAATTACTGGATATTTGTTGTTGGATGAGTGAGTGAATGAATTGAATAAAATGGGAATATTTTCATTCTAAGAAGGAAATTGGATCATTAAGGTATGGCTTTAAAAGGATCATATTAAAAGGGATATCAGTATTAAAGAATGGCTTAATAGTTAAGGTATGGCTTAAAAGGGATTGTTATAGGAGGTACATTACACTGAGAAAAGTTTTGAGTTCTGTTCCACTTTCCAGAGAGTGGGTAAAAGAGTTCTTTATTAGCTAGGCATAAAGAAATGCTAGGATGAATTGCCAGTAGAGACTCTAAAATCTCTTATATAAAACATACTGATAGTGTCACAGTGTTTTTTGACAGGAGAGGATAAAAGCTGCATCAGTGAACCCCTGAAAGGGCTATTATAGTAAACAAAGTTACTATTTCATTGAAAACATTTAGGCAATTTAAAATTGCTGTTTGAGTTTGAGACCTAAACTCAGAATCTGATTATCCTTTACATTCCTCCACAAGAATGTGATAAAGGCCGACAACTCCATGTTGGCAGCACTGCATCTTAGGTGATTCCCGAAGACCCACTGCAAGGAATGATTATACAAGTGACTGGACCTACATAATTGGTGTTGCAATTCAGAGTGAACTGACCAGCAAGAGTGACCCATACTTCATGACTCCCATGTAGAAACTCTCTTGTTTTAGATTCGGCCCTAATCTAAAGGTGTTTCTCTTGGGCCAGCTTCAGTTCCTCTGAAACCAGAGGGTATTGTAAAATACCAGAGAGGCCTGCTGGGGGTGGGAGTGGGGTAGGGTGGGGAGTCTGAAATGGTGAGGCAAAGGCACAAGCAGACTGACTTCTTTGGTAGCACTGGAAATGCCATCACAATGATGTGTTGGTCAAGCATGAACTTCTTTTGCTGGGATTCTGATAGTATTTCCCTCCTTAAGTGATATCTGCCTGATTAAAGTAGCAAACTTGGTCTCTTCTCTGGATACTCACTCTGGTTTTTACCCTTTTGAGGCTGGAACTGAAGGAAACTTATTAACTAGTGATCTGATTGCAGTGGCATCAGGAAATAAAATCCAGGAATCCCTAGACCTGCCTCATGCCTGATATTAAGAGATCCAAAGTTATTCTCCTGTCTTCCTGAGTATGGCTTCTTCTAAATGGGCTGTATGATTCCAGGAAAGCTTAAAAAAATTTTTTTTTTATCTTCCCATGTCAATTTAACAAATGATAAATGCAAGCCTCAGGTTGCAACTATACGGATTGTTTTAGTTTGCAAACTGCCAAAAGCAATATACCAGAAATGAGTTGGCTTTAACAATGGGGATTTATTAGCTTAAAAGCTTACAGTTCTGGGGCCCTGAAAATGTCAAAATCAACGCATCAGGTAATGCTTTTTCCCCGAAAACAGGCTGCTGGTTATCCTGAACTCCTCTGTCAAATGGGAACTCACATGGTGGCATCTCCCTTCTCCTCTAGGTCTTGTTGCTTTCAGCTTCCTGGTTTCCATGGCTTCCTTTCTCAACTTCTATGGTTTCTCTCTGCTCTTGTGGCTTTCTCCTGTCTCTCTCCATAGTGTAAGGGGATTAAGACCCACCTTGACTTTTTTATTAGAGAATTGACTACTCTAATCAATAGATCCCTTAACTGATGTAATCTAATCAAAGGGTTTCGCCTACAATAGGTTCACACCCACAGAGATGGATTAACTCCTAGGACATGATTTTCTGGGGTCCATCCAGCATCAAATTACCACACTTGGAGATGAATAAGGTGTACTCCTTGTCCTCAGTGAGTTTAACATCTGGAAGAGAGGGAAGGTTATGGCTGTGAGCCATAATTATAATGTTAAATGCAATGTGATAAATGTCCTGAGAGAGGAACAAAGGAGGTTCAAAGTGGGGAATCACATCCAGTTCAAATCAGAGATGCCTGCACAGTACTTTTGAATTTTATTTTTAGAAGAATGAGAGGATCTTGTCAGTAGGTGAAGTGGGTAAAATATCCTCCAGTTTGATGTGCCTATGAAATAACTTGAAAGATACCGCCAGAAGGTAATTGGAAATGGGAAACTCAAGCATAGTTTATTTGTAGGTTTTTGAGAAAAAGTTTAAGTTCATCATTACAGAAAGGATTTTTTTTTTTACATAGTTGATGAGATATGACTGCCAAAGAAGAATAGAATTCAGAGAACTCATTTTACCCAGGGACAAAAGAAGGAAGGGGAAACAAGAAATGAAGCTGTATAGGGAGTGAGAAAAGAGTAGGAGGCAGTTCCGAAACCCAAGGAAGTTAAACATTTTAAAGAGGAGGGATTATTCAATAATTTTCTAGATTATGAGGAGGCTGATGAAATCTGTAGATTTGTAACTGGGATAACTTGAAAATAATTAATTTGCTCTTCTTCAAAATACCACTGGCTTCTTGTAAAACTTCTGGGTAGAGGGCAATGCAACCCAATATATTGTTTATACAAATAGCATAATTCTTTTTTTGTTGTAGCTTTCTATTTCATGGACTTCTTTTAACAATGATGATAGTATTTCTTCTCTCCTAAAGATCTTGAGACTGGAGCTGTCTTTGCAGCACTATCAGTCTCTTCCTCTAGTCCCTAGTTTCCTTAATAGCTTCTATTTCCTTCTCCTTTTCCAGAGAGTTCTACCTCCCCATCTCTGGTTACTTAATTCTTTTCCCTTCTACTAGCATCTCTTCCTCCAAGAACTTTCTAATGAATCATTGACAATACTGAGATGCAAGTCATATTATTCCACTGTCATCCATAAAATACTCCATCAACTCTAAATTTAAGGAATAAAGTGAAAGCTCTTGGCACAGCATAAGAGTGAGCACTCAAGGAATATTTAGTAAATGAATGATTAAGTTAATAAATTAATCCTTATGTACTTCAGCACCTACCCAGTGTGAAGTGGGTCCCATTTGTGTGTTCTCCAGAACACAATATAGTGTTGGGAGGGATGGTACAAGGTACGAAATCAGCAATAAAAAAATGTGCATTGCGTTCTAGACTTTTCTGGGAAATATCATTTTAAATTAAATGTCACCTAGAAGTTTCAACTTACAGGCCAAGAAATTATTAATTAGGCAGACAACTAAGAAACAGACATAAATTTAAAAGTAGCTTATAAGTGCAATTATTTTGGGAAAGTAACCTCATGTAATCTAATCCAGTGGCTGTCCACCCTGGCTGCACATTAGAAACACCTGGGAAGCTTTTTAAACCTTTCAATGTCAGAGCCTCATCCCAAACTAATTAGATCAGTGCCTGGTCATTCCTTTAGAGCAGAGGTTCTCCTAACATAAGCCTTGGAATGGCAGCATCTGCAGAACATAGGAACTTACTGAAAATGCAAATACTAGGGCCCAACCCAGACCTTCTGAATCAGAAATCTGGGAATGGGGCCCAGCAGTCTGTTTTTTAACAAGCCCTGCACATGATTCTGATATATGTAAAAGTTTGAGAACCACTGATGTACAGCGTGAAACAATGGCTCTCAGTACCAGGCTCTGCTGGGCCCAGGAGGAAAAGCTGGGGACAAAAGGGTAAACATTTCCCTTTCATACCTCACTACCACACAGCGTATAATTTGGGGCCCAAGAGGCTTTCACTCTTTATCAGTTTAAGTGGGCTCATCATCAGAATGGGAGTGAGCTTCTCAAGACCAACTCATTCTGGGGTCATGTTTTCTTTCCCTGGGAACGCTGGCACCTGTCACAGAGCCTGGCATGAAGCAGGTGATCAGTAACAGCGAGAAGAAAACTTGGAGGATCAGTCAGGCTAAGGAAAAGTAGATGCATTAGCTGTGATGTGTTGCTTTCTTTAAATTGTGTGGTTTAAAATATCTCCAAATATTCTTTAAAAATGCCAGGGACTTGTAAAACCCAGTTAAGCAAATGTTGTTTATGATTTGTGCTTCTGAAAATGTGATTAGGAGGCTTAGCATGGTAACACACTGAAAATTACCCTGTGCAGGGAAAACAGCAGAAACAGATTGTATCACCACAGCCAAAACAGAACAAGGAGAAAGAATGCTTATTTTGATTAAGGCTTGGTATATTTCATCAGCAAAAGCAATAGCTTTTTTCATTTTTCAGAATAACTTGCCTTTTAGAAAACACAGAATGTCTGAGATGGAAAGACCTGAGGCAGTATCTAGGTCAGCTTCTCTCTTGTGCAGATGAGGAAAGTAAAGCCCAGAAAAAGGGAGGGGGAGACTTGTCCATGGTCCCCCTGGCTAAGCAATACTCTCCTGGGGCCAGAACTTCATCTGTCATACTACATGGCCAAAACGGAGCACCAACTTCCTGAAACTTGCAAGGGAAGGGCATCGCGAGTCTGGGGGTTATTACAGTGAGCAGCCCTAGGAGCAGTGTGCCAGAAAGGCCAGAACGCTCTCAGCTCTCTGGCCTTGCTAAGACTTCCTTTCCCCTACTAGTGACTTTCAATTTCAGAATCAAAATTCCCACGGTTTTCCCTCTAATCATAATTTAAAATTCATTCCTCGTTTAATGTTCAAAGAAATCAAGTTAGGTTTTTGCCTTTTTTTGTTTGTTTGTTTTTGTTTTTTTACTAGTATCACTTTAAATGTGTAAGAGAGCCGAGATAAATCTAGACTATTCCACTAATCTCACAACCTTGAATGTTGTTTCTTCTGAAGCTTTCAATGTGTGATTTAAAGATAAAAAGAGGAATTGTGTGATTCGTGGATCATAGAACATTAGAGCACTCTCCAATCTCTGACTGCACAAATGAGGGAACTAAGGCCAAGAGAGTGGATGGAGTTGTCCAAAGTGTCCTGGGTTGAATAATTGCAAGAATGGGACTGAGAGCCAGTTCTCCTAACTTCTTCTTCAGTGCTCATTGAACCCTTCTATGGCTAAGACATCACCACTGGGAAACTGGCTTATGGAGCTGAGAAGCAGCTGGATAAAGACTACTGCGCCCACTAAATGAAGGGGTTAGCCATTATACGCTGTTTCATCCTCCTAGTTTAGATATCCTGATCATGTGGGTTTTAATCAGCATACTGTGGTCTAGGGGAAAAGCCTTTCAATGAGCTTTCCAATCACTGCTCAGTCAAACTCATGACTGCTCTTTACTGTACCTAAAACCAACTTCATAACCCATTCTCTTTTTATTTTATTTTTTTTAAAGATTTATTTTATTTATTTATTCTCCCCCGTCATTGTTTGCGCTTGCTGTCTGTTCACTGTCTATTCTCTGTGTCCATTTGCTGTGTGCTCTCTGTGTCTACTCATCTTCTCTTTAGGAGGCACTGGGAACTGAACCTGGGACCTCCCTTGTGGGAGAGGGGCACTCAATTGCTTAAGCCACCTCAGCTCCCTGGTTCGTTGCGTCTCTCATTGTCTTTCCTCTTTGTGTCTCTTTGTTGCGTCATCTCGTTGCACTGGCTCGCTGCACCTGCCCATCATGCCAGCTTGCTGTCTTACTTGTCTTCTCCAGGAGGCACCGGGAACTGAACTCAGAACCTCCCATGTGGTAGGTGGGAACTCAATTGCTTGAGCCATATCCGCTTCCCAACCCATTCTCTTTTCCTGTCACTGTAACCATAATCAAGTAGAACAGAACTCATGAGCACTCACAAACTCAACTTGACATTAAGTTTGAATCACAGAACTCTAGCTTTCTTTCCTTTCTGTGGACACACACACACACATACACAATCACAAACTTGCTCCTATGGCAGTAGGTATAGCATACTGTGGAGACTGTGAGCATTCCACATATCAGCTGTGAGACTTCAGGAAGTTATTTAACCTTTCTTTGGCTTATTTTCCTCATTCATTAAAGAGTTATAATAATAAACTTCCCTCATGAGATTGTTCTGAGGATAAATGTACATTGAAAGTGCTAATCAGTGACTAGCATGTAGTAGCCATTCAATAATGTTGGCTATTATGGTGATAACAATGATTACAATGTACAATGGAGATGTGCATGAAAAAAGAGCTTAATGTGTTTTTCAGCTTTTCAAGATTAAAATGACATACTCTACATCCTCTGAAAAAAGGCTAATAAGCTTGAGTTTGACAGTTTCCTTACACGCAGAGGTCCTTCCAAGGCTTTGGAAGCAATATGCTCACATGTTCGTACTTTTTTTTGGGTAAATTTGCAAAAGTAGGATATTTTTAACCACAAATGGTTGAGAGTGCTGTCTCTTTTCACTTAGCCATCCCCTCCATCACTCTTCCCATCCCAAAGGATGGCAGAGTGCCCACTGACATTTTTGCAATCTGGCCAAAATGAAGTTGAGTTGGGATACATTTAGTTTGGATTCAGTCAGATATCATTTATGTTTACAATCACTTCTGAGTAAATCATTGCCATCTTTCCTGATGCAGAAATGTCCAGGAATTCTCCACTTGCTCACTGTGCTGACTCAGTGGGGGTCATGACACAAAGGCGCAGGGCTAAAAATTGTATTGTGATATGAATGCATCCCATGTAGAGGAGAAATATACTGAAACTATTCTGTGGAAAACTCTTTGAAATTTTACAGCACAGATGTGATAGAAATTATAGGGTTTTATTTAGCTTTTGTAAAAAATCAGTTTGACACTGATCCTAAATATCTACGTGACTAACAATAATGAATGATAAAGTGGAATTAAAATATATCTTAACTTTTATTAAATAAAAACAAGTCAATCGATAGAGCTGGAGGTAAAAGTGAATTATGTTTCTGTTTTCTCAATAGAAATTATTATAAAATTGTTGTAATATGAAGAAACATATAAAAGAAAAAGAAAAAATATGGGGAAAATTAAAGTTGTGTCAGATGGGTAATTAATTTAAATATTATGTGATATTTATGGTATTTTTTAAAAATACGTAATATGTTCTGATTTCTTGTCTTATTTTAAATAAATATTTATAACTAATTTAGTATTTGTAATTTTGAATTAATTTCTTTAAAGAGAGTCCCTCAAATTATATAAGCTTCAGGTCACACAAAACTTGACTGTATTCCTGCAATTGACTATTTATCAGATGTTAAAGATGATACTTTCTGGGCCTCAGAATTTCCATTTATAAAGGTTACAGGACAAAATTACTCCTAAGTATGTACATCAGGGGGCAGGAATCTTGGTGCCATTTTAGCAATCTGCCTGCCACAGAAGTGAAGGGTAACATTTATTGAGTACAAATCATGTGCTACTTTATTTCTGTTCTTTTTTTTTATTTCTCTTTTATTTATTTATCCCATTTTTCCATGAAAAAAGAAACAGAGATTTGAGAAATCGATTCAGAGGGTCAGAGAAGCAGAGTCTGGATTTGAGTCTGGGTCTGTTTGACTTGACAGCCTGAGGTCTTTGTGACATGTCATGTGACCACGGGAATTGATGACCTGTCCATGTAGAAGGTTTTGTAATGGCCTCTCCAACCACATCTGCTCACAAGGAACATGAGGGGCTCCTAAATAAAATCACCTTGTGATGTGTGATGCCTTTCCTAGGGGCCAGGGCTTTGTAACTATAATATGTGAATTTAAATTAATTAATGCAGTATATATGGTACAGTTTAACTTTTAATGTTAAATGTTTTAATGTTTCAAGTCATCCAATGTTCAATTTAATTCCTCAACTATTTCTTGAGCTTTCCATGTGAAAAGCACTGTAGGAAATAAAAATTGATCAGGAACATGTTCTAAATAATAGTTCTAATAAAAGTCATCATGGTAGAAGGGACAGAGCACTGAATGCCAAGTTTGAAGACCGGAACTCAAGCACTTCCTTTTATCAGTCACTTCAACTTTCTGGCCCTCAGTTTCTCTGATCTATAAAACTTGTCTTATTAGATGCTTGTAAGGATCAAATGAAATGATTTGTGAGACAACACATTATAAACTGTAAATTATTACAGCACAAGTTTTAAAGACTATCACAGGGCTATACGAGGTGCTATGGCAGCATGAGGGAAGTAAAGATTGTTCTTGATGTAGGGGGTTAGAGAGGTTTCTTGAAGGAGGCTGAATTTAGGCTGGGCCTTGTTTTCAGGTCTCTTAAGACTCAAGAAAGGGGGGATCATGTAGGAAGGGGGGAAACATTTGCCATTTAATGTAACAATATTTATAGAAATAATCACTGGGTTTGAGTCATCTCCACTGTACTGCAAACCTGTGTTTCATATGTAGCCCTGATCCATTTAATTACTTAAAAGTCACTGGGTGCCTCCCTGTAATTACAGTGACATCACTTAAGTGACTTTCAATATGAGACCTCCCCCACTATTTCCAAGCATAGATTTTTAAAAACATTTTCAAGGACAGATTATTTTTTCAAAGAAATAGAGTTTAAAATCATTTCCTTCTCAATAGTCTTTCCTAGAAAAATAAACAAGCAAACAAAAAAACTTCTTTGCCCTTAAATACCATAAGCGATAGAATTGAAACTGTGTTAGAGAATTTATTAGCATATGAAGAAAATAGAAGAAGCAAGCAAACAAACCCAAAATTAGAATTGGCTTTTTTTTTTTTTTTTAGGCAGAAAGAGTTTGGTACTGGTGATAGTAATACAGCATGCCATTGGAGGTTTAATATCTATTTTTGCCCCTGGCGGGGTTAGGAAAGGCTTCTTAGAAGAGGTGAGCTTGGAGGAAATGGCCAGTAGGAACTGAAATGGTAGAAAGGAAGGGAGGTTGTGCAAGTGGAGGGAGACCATTATAGTGAGGTTGTCAATTTGTGAATTGGAACAAGGATACTGTCTAGCTAGATAAACAGGATAATGGGTCTTACCTGAACAGAGTATTGTGAGCAAAGGATGGCTGAGTGCTTTACAGGTTAGTCCTTCACCTGTTATCTCATAACAGCTCTAGGAGGAAAGGAAGGGGCATGTGCTCATGTCTATTTTAGGGGTAAGGCAGTGGAGCCTCCACGATGGAGAGTGACTTGCCAAATGAAAAGGAGTCAGATGTTCTGGAGCGTCGCTCTTCTGGTTCTTTGCCCTTTCCCTTCCCATTGCTCTGACTGTAGAATGCTGGATATTATCCAGAAAAAAATTAGAGTTCTTTGAGCACAAAAGTTTAAGGAACATTTGTCTGATGGAGAAAGAAGGCCTGTAAATGCTCAGTCTAGTTCAGGCAGTTAGAATGAATGTGTGAATAAAATTTAGGAAAGAAATGGGGTCAAGGTGGTGAGTGAGGAATCTATTATCATAATGGAAACCTGTTTATTTTCTGGTCGTGACTCTGATCTTTAGGGGATCCTACTGCAGACTGCAAAGGCATTGGATCTTGCCCTGGCAATTTTTCACCTCTAACAATATGAGTTCACACTGAGACATCCCATAAAGATGGAAATCTTCAACCATCTTCTCATTAATCCTGCTTTCTGTCATCTTTCGATTGAGAGGATATTCTCAAAAATTAATGAAAGAGATGTTAGTGTTCTAAGTGAACCTTAAATAATTAATGTTAAGATTAATTCACTTAGTGCTTCCACTGCTCTGGACACGTGGCACCCCCTCTCATACCCTGTGCTTTCAGGCTTGTCATTGAGGTTCTTTTTGTAAAGAATCTCCTCTCTACTGCCAAACTATTTATCTGTTTATCCAAGTCCCATTTTGTCTTTAAAACTAACATATATTGGGGAAGGGGATATCTGGTTATAATTGTAAAACTTGCTAATTTTAGAAAATGCGGAAAAATATAAAGAAGAAATTTTAAATCGTTCATAATCTTACCAAGTAGAGATATTTACTGTTGCACATTCATTCTTTATGTATTTATATAAATTTATATTTCCTTTATACACATATATGCAATAACATTTCCCAGATGGGAACAGACATATAAATTCTGACTTATACATATTTGTGTGAAATATGCAATTTTAAATAAAATTGAGAGGCATGTATTATATCATTTTGCATTTTGCATTTTCTGTTAATATTATATTGTATTTCCCTGTTTATTTTATTTGATAATTGGATTTAAGGGTTGTTCCAGGTTTGTGTCCATAATATACTTTATAAAAACTACCCTACTCTGTATTTAGGTTGTTATTGTTTCACTGATTCTCTTACATATTCTAAATCATCTTCTGAAAAGGTTGACCCAATCTTCTCTTCTACCGTGCATGCCTCACTGTGCCTAGACAGTGTTGGTCTTGCTTTTGAAAACATGGCTAGAGAAGAGCTCACTTTAAGTTGTATTTTTAGACTGTCTATTATTCTTTAAGGCTGGTTTTATTGTCACATCTTCCTCTGTTTGAACCCAGATTTCCATAAAACTTCAAACAGGATTGTACTTGTTTTATTTTATCCTGTAGTACAATTATTTATTAGGATCTTTTACCT
>JAQZBX010008740.1:0-47485 GCA_029593785.1 Cabassous unicinctus | reverse complement strand
GGTGGGATATATGACCTCAGCTCAGCCACATAGAGCTATTGGTTTGAGATGACACTCAGGACTTTTCTTTGGAATATAGGGAAGAATGCATTCCCTCTATTCCACTGACAAGACTGAAGAACAATGTAGTCTTACGTGCTGCTGGCACCACCCCCATGTGGGGTGAGTTGGTACATGATGCTTCATGAGAACAGAGGTTCAGACAAAATAAAGACTTTCAGTAATCACCACTTTATTACTTACAGAGCTCAAAGGGTCCAAGAAAGCAGGGGAAGCGATCCCATTGTGGCCAGTCCCCAGGGGAGGTCAGCTGCTCAGTGGATGGCAGCTCCCCATGCCCCCACTTCGTATTGAAGATAAGAGACATCTACACTGTCTAAGAGTGGGGTATTTATATATCTGAAGCAGAGGGGGCCCTGCCCCTGAGAGTTCCTGCCCTAATAAGCAGCTGAAACAGCTTGCTCCCAGTTTCTGGTTTAAGGTATGGGTTAGGCTGTTCCATTAGACCTAATGTCTCTCCCAGGCTGCTGAGCAGAAACAGACCAAAGCATCTTCAATCAATAGAAAAGGGGTGAAGGGGAGACAAAGGCTGGGAAATGGCCACTAGGTGTGTTGCTGACTTCTCCAGCACTCCATAAAGGCTGAATGTTGACAGGCGAAAACATGCTAAGTCTACTTGTAGAATTTTAAGTTCTGTGACCCAATAAATTATCTAGAGTTGAGCCATATGAACTTGCTAATATTTGACCATTTTCATGTTGTTCAACCTAATGTATTGCTTAATTTGGAACTTCTGTTATCACCTAATGATACTGTCCTAAATGAAGGGGTGGACACTTGAACTTCATATATACCTTTGAGAATTTTAAAATTTTTAAACTGTTGTTAAAACATAAATTTAATTGTAAATTTAAGTGAAAGATATTAATTATTGAAGGGCTATATTGATGCCAGTGGTGTTTCTGATTAAAGATTTCAAAAGTTTCTCTGAATTTATATATAGAAATATAAAGAAAATTATAAGTAAATGTACAAGTAAGTTTATTGCTCTTAATTTAAGCTTCAATCTCTTCTTTCACATCTGGCAGCTTTTTTGCCTTTCTTAAATGCATGCATTAAACAAATATTTAGTGAGCCTATCCTGTGTATCAGGCACAGGAATAGAGAAGTCAACAAAATGAACAAAGTCCCATCCTAAAGTTTCGTATTGCCTAGAGGAGACATGAAATTAACAATAATATAAATATGTAAATAAATAAAATTACTCATAGTAATGGATCCTGTCCTACTTGAAGAAACTCTCTTCTGCCTGACTCATTCACCAACTTCAGGGTGGGCAAGTACTAAGGCTAGCTAATCAGAGAACCCATATCTTTGTCCACAATGATTGTTCATAGATGGCATGTGATCCAAATGAAGGCAACGGCAGTCCTTCTAAAGACTTTGCTGGAGTCAGCCATGAGGAAGTGCTATGTTTCCTTAGTATCTCTAGCTGTAATGAGATATAAAGCTAGAACAGCTGGTAGCCATTGTGACACACCACATGGGGAGATTCTACCAGAGAATAAAGTCAGTGAAAAGAAAGAAGCAAGAGGCAGGGAGACAAGAGAATCCTGATGGTACTTTTGAGCTCCTCCCCCATTTGTACCTGAAAAAAGTCCATCCTTGGATAGTTCAATTATGTGACACATCTCCACTTTTTTTCACCTAGGTATATTTAGGTTTATGTTAAATGGAACAAAAACTATTTCTTCTTCATTTAGTGATCAGCAGAACATCCTTCAAAATGTTTCTTTCGCGGAAATCTTTATATTCCCACAGCATCCACCATTTAAGTATATCATTGAATGTCTCAACTTGCACTGCAGTTATCTATTTAATGTTATGACTCTATTGCAACCTGAGCCCCTTGAAGGGTACAAACTCTCATTTAGGTGATGGTGCCTAGTCAGAGTACATGCTAATGTTTATTAAAGGAATAAATAATTACTCAGAACATAAACTATATGATTGTTGACAGACTTATTGACTTAAAATACAATATAATGAAGCATGTAAGTTGAAATCTAATAAGGAAATAAGGGGAAACTGCCATTGTTTAATAACAAAAGGCAAGATGTTTTGATTCTAAAGTAACAAATCTAAATGTGTGCATGTATTTTATGGTTTGAAAATCCCTTACGTATGTATTTTTTTCCCTTTGGACCCTTACAACAATCCTGTGAAATAGCAAGGTTAATATCTTCATTTTATAGAATCAGAAACTGAGGCTTATAGAGATTAGGTGACTTATTTAAAGAAATAGTTGTGGTAAATTGCAGCTACAGGAATAGAGATCAGTTACATTACGTATTTATAAAATGTCTTTAATAGTAAAACTAAACTTGGTGATTTTGATTCCTTCTTCTGTAGCTTATACTCCCAGTGATAGTCTGTGGTGAATAGTAATTTCTTCAAATACATATGGGAAGCAGTGTTTTATCAACCAGGGAATTTCAGAGACTCATGTGTAACTGCTGTGTGGTATTCAGCCATATCCCCTGGCTTGCAAGACTCACAAGATTTTCATAGAAAATACTTTTAGCCTTGTACACAAAGTTTAGTTTTAGACATGTCCTTAAGACATAGTTAAACAGTGTCCTAATGGAAACTATATTATAGAGAGGACCACAGGACCTGACAGAGAGAGAGAGAACAAGAGGGAAAGGAAGAGGGAAAAGAAGAGGGAGAAGGGAGGGGGGAGGGGAGGGGAAGCGGGAGGGAGAGGGAGACAGAGAATGGTAATATGTACTTGAACCAGCAATAGGGCCTGTGGGGAAAGGAGACATTTTCCAAAGTATAAAAATAGACTTTGTACTTGCCTCACCCTGGTCCATGTTAAGTTTCCTATTAACCTTTGGAGAGAAACTGGTAAATAGCAAAATGAAAAGAATCTTAAACACTAAGGCCCCATGGGATTTTTCTGGCATTCTCTCCCCTCTTTACCTCCTTCTAGCAAAAGGAGAGCAGGTTGAGCACTGGAGATCACAGTGAGCTCCTCATCACCATGTGGATGTCCTGAAGAGAGTGGGAGGATCAGTATGAATTACATTAGAGCAACCGGGAATCCAGAGGCAGATGATGGAGGAACAGGTGGCAACAAAAGGAAGATCAGTAATTTGAAGTATGTGGGGAGTCAAAGTGAATTAGTACCTGTATTAGGACATTGGATCAGTCACTCTAACAGAGGGAAGTAGCAATATCTTTTAAAAAGTAAAGGTTTATTTCCTATTCATATCTGGGCATAAACAGCCCAGGACTTGGACAGTGACTCCAAAGCACAACTAAACAAAATCCTGTATGTTTTTCTGCTGCCCTAAGAGATGCCCCATATCTACATGAAACGGTTGACTTTTCAGTTCTTCCATATTCCAACTTGAGCTCTGGGGGAAAGAAAAAGGACGATAGGAAAGGTATAAGGTATAAATCGAAATTTTTATTTATCACTTAGACTAGCAACCATTGGTCAAAACTTAGTGGCATGGCCACACACAGCTTAAAGGGAAGCTAGGGATGAAGACTTTATTCTGGACAGCCATATTGTTCTGCTAAAATTTGAAGAAATTGTTACCTAGAAAGTCAAAGGAGAACATTTAGTTTAAGGATTACTAGCAGTTTTTGCCATGGTCCTTTTGTATAGGCAGCTCAAACAGAAGGTTGATAGGGCAGCAGATCAGTGCTGGTGACATCACTGTGGGCAGAAAGAACAAGAACAGACAAAGGCTAAAAAGGAGGAACGGAGTAGCAGCTAGAACAATTGTATGGCATTTGTAATGTCCCAGAGAGACACAGGGGAATGTCTTGCTATTTTCCAGGTGTGAATTAGTAAGCCATAGGTCACAGGCTCTTAAAGTAGCATATGAAGTTCTACAATACAGCAGGGCCAGGGTGTTATTTTGGATATATTGGAATAGTATTTATGTATACATACAAAAATTATTCATATGTAAATGTAGTCATTTTATAACTGTAAGTTCATAATTTTATTGGTCCTATTGGTAATATGTGATGAGCAGGAAGAATAATAAATAAAATTACCTATCAAAGCCAGGATGCATGTAAGTTTAAGGATGAAATGAAAGAAAGGATTAGAATAAGGCTCGTGAAATAAAGTTTGAGTAACAATTTGGTGATAGGACTTAAACTGCCCCCTTCCAAAAAAGGGGCATTAAGAAAACTCAGGAAGTGAAATCCATGGAAGATCAAGTGTTGACTAACATTTTAGATGGATACAGAAAGATGCTTTGACTTCAGCTTTGGGTTATTTCAGGGTCTCAGCTAGAATTAAGTTCATTATTTTTCACATTACCCAGAAGAAAGGAACTATATCAGAAAAATCAGGATCCAAAAGAATATTTTAAATTGCACAAACTAGACTCTGTATCTATACTGTTTGATTCATAACTAAAAATTATTACCACAAGATTCTTCATGCTCTAATTAAAATGTTTACACTAA
Source organism: Cabassous unicinctus (assembly GCA_029593785.1). Classification (NCBI taxonomy): domain Eukaryota; kingdom Metazoa; phylum Chordata; class Mammalia; order Cingulata; family Chlamyphoridae; genus Cabassous; species Cabassous unicinctus. Next base: position 42,988 of record JAQZBX010008740.1, on the reverse strand, counting down.
ATTGTTGAGCATGTACTGTGTTAAATAATTCAGCATTAAGAGAGATTGAGAAAAGAGAAAGTGTGAACCCTCAAATCAAATTCAAATGTGTGTTAAGAATTCTTAACTACCAGGTTTGAAATCTGGCTCCAGTACTTGACTGCTGTGTAATTTGAGGCAAGTTATTTAAAATTTCTAGGTCTTAGTTTTTCATCTCTTAGACAGAAATATTAAAAATAAATCTACCTAAAAGAGTTGTGAAGATTTACTGAGGTGACACAATGAAATTACTTAACCATATGCTAACCATATTATAAGCAAGGAGTACCTGTTTACATTATTATCATTCACATAAGAAACCAATGGAAGAGGGAGTAGGTATAGCACAGTAGTTTGAGAGCCTGCTTCCCATGTACGAGGTCCAGGGTTTGATCCCCGGCACCTCCTTAAAAATAGTAATAAATAAATGAATTTTAAAAAAGAAAAGAAACCAATGGAGCTCTTTGCAGTATGACAGGACATGAGAATTCTAGAGCAACCCAAATCTCAAGTAAAGAACTTCCACATTCTCACTGCCTTGAATTGGAAGAGTGTATTGTTTTTATATGAGGCTTCCCTAAACAGAAGTTGAATGCAGCTACTTTACTCTGATTTAGAAATGAGCCCAGATGTCTACAGTGTTGCGCCAGTTCCCCACTAATACTCTCATCTCATCCTCACCTCTAAAAGCCTCTGAAGTGGAATATGATATTGGAGAGTTAGAACTATTATCTTAAAACTAGTGTATTTCTGATTTATTACACTGAGATCTAATTATTTGACTTAAATTGAAAATTGTCTGCTTACTCATTGGAGGGAGGGAAGATTTATTCCTGGGTTTGTGGCCGTGTCACTGTAATCTCTGCCTCTGCCTTCCTATTGCCTTCTCTTCTGAGTCTCTGTTATCTCCCTTTGTTGAAATATGAAGAAAGAGGACACTTGAGATCATGGGGCCTACCCGAATAATCCAGGGTAATCTCCTCATCTTAAAATCTTTAATTTAATTACATCTGCAAGGACCCTTTCTCCAAACAAGACAATGTATACTAATTCTGGGATTTATGACTTGATATCTTTGAGTTACCATTGTCCAGCCTACTACTATTTAACTGATATATTTGCCCTGGAGGCATTTCTTCAGCTACATTTTTCTCTGCTCATTTTGCACTTGGTGTAAATCAGATTTTTGGGTTGTTTGTTTTAGATTGGAGGATATTTGAAACACATATACTGTTGGGAGCGGGTGTTGTAAAACTGAAATTGCTTTGTAGCAACTTCATTCACCATCCATACACCTGAGCCAAGCCTTCCCTGTTAAAGTGCCTAAGGAAATTGCTCAAAGTAGTGAACAAGACTTCACATGCTATATATCAGGTAAATCAACAAAAATGCCTACCAATCTTCAGGCCAGTCCACTTGTACTGACAAAGCTGCTGGTAGAAAAATGTCGAGAGTGAAGCTACACAAAAATCAGTTGTAGTACAAAGGCTGATATTCTGGCTTAAGAGGAGATTCATATTCATGGATAAGCAGAACCATTGATCTTGAAGCCATTTTGGAGAACATCTTCCTGAAGCTCCTCAATTTATGAATGAGAAAACTGAGGCCCACAGTAATTAATTGGTTCCGGGGAGGTCAAATAGCAAATCAGAGACAGCATTTGGGCTTGAAGCCAGGTTCTTTGTTTCCATGAGCAATGCTTTCTCCAACACATGCTGGGAAAAGCTTACTACTCCCTTAATTCAGCTTCTAGATTTCTGTATTTATCAGATACATAAGGAATAAAGCAGATCATTTATTGCAAAGTAGGTCAAATATTGCTTTATTCCTTGCCATTTAAAGAGAGAAAACATTTTTTAAAAAATAGAAATAAACACAGGAAATTCACCAGAAATCTTTATTCCAAAAGCTGTTTGCAGAGGACACAAGAAAAAAGAGGCCTCTAGCAAAGCGAGGGAAACATATCTTCATATTTTCCATTGTCATGGTAACTATATACTGTTTTATCTATTCTTATCAAAATTTATAATAGCAAGACAACTGAATGATCCTTACCAACACAGCTGCTTAGAAAAGGTTAATATAAAGAGTTGCACCAAATATGTTTTCACCTCTTATCTAACTTGAAATTTTTATTGATTGGGTTAAACGACAAAAAACAGAGCATTTTCTGGGAGGCCACTGTTAAAATGCACATTGATTGCAAGAGAGAGAAGGTCAGTTGCTCTCCCTCTTTGGTGAATACATTAGTCATCATTGATACACAATAATGTTGTTGCTTATTAGATTAACTAGCTGTAACCTCATAAATCTGAAGCCAGGACCCTGTGGAATTGGAGCCAAGAATAGAAAAAAAAATCTGATTTGGATGAATGGAAACAAAGGCAGACAAAACCTGGCAGTGCTTCTCAAAATATAACTTGCACAGGAATAATCTTAAAATGCAAATTCTGATTTACAGAGATTCTGTATTGCTGACAACTTCCCAGGTATGTTGATGTTGTTAGCCTATAAACCAAGTTTCAGCTATTGAAGTTGAAATCTACACAAAAGGTTGAGAAGCTGTGTATAAGTCTGGGGGAGAAAAATACAGAAATCTTTTTAGAGATAATATAGTCTGCATCACAATTCTTCTGAAGACCAGAACTGTCTGACATATTTGCATTGTGTAAATCAAATGCCTCAAGTCTTGTCTAACCAACGGGAACAGATGAGGTCACACTTACACAGATATTTAAAATTTAAATTTCATGAGTTTATTAGCACTTAATTTCCATTAATTTCCAGTTTGTCTTGCATAGATTCAGGAAAAAAAGCTCATTTTCCTTCTCTGATTTCAGGTTGAATTTTGCTACTTGATAATGACTTGACTTAGGAGAGATACTTAAAGGAGGTGTTCTGTGATTGACATTGTTGTAGAGCTCCCCATGAAATGCTTGCACTTTTTAGAGGATGCCAATTTTTGATGCCTCAAACCAGAAAAACTCCAAAGCAGGTATATTTTCCTTGCTTAGGTTAGAAATCAATCATATGGAATAAAAAAATAATACAACATGGCAACAATAATTTTATAAAAATTGTTATGTGGCTCTCTCTTTTATATTATATTCATCAGTGACTGAACTACTTACTAACTTTAAAAAAAAAGCTAGTGAGACCGTTTTTATTGAAGTATGTGAAGCATCCAATAATGCTTCTATTAAAGTGATATTATTATAAAAGAATAAACATACAAGCCACAGACAGGGAGAAAATATTTGAAAAATACATACATACCTAGTAAAAAATACATACCTAATAAAGGGCTTGTATCCAAAATATTCAAAGAACCCTTCAAATTCAACAATAAGAAAGCAAACACCTTTTTAAAAATTAGCAAAAGACTTGATCAGATTCCTCATCAAAGAAGATATAGGGATAGCAACTAAGCATATGAAAAGATACTCAACATACATATCATTATGGATTTGCATATAAAAACAAGATACCACTACTCACTTCTTAGAATGTATAAAATCTAGATTTTAGTTGACAAGCATGTGAAGCAACAGGTATTCTCATTCATTGGTACTGGGAACCAATATGATATAGGTATTAAGTAAGAGAATTAAGCATTTTCTTACAAAACTAAACATAGTCTTGTCATATGATTGAGCAGTTGCACTCCTGAATATTTACCCAAGTGAGCTGAAAATTTATGTTCATTCAAATATCTGCACTTAGATATTTATAGCGGCTCCATCCATTATTATCCAAAACTGGAAGGAACAAAGGTATTTTTCAATAGGAGAAAGGATAAACAAACTGTGGTACATGCATGCAATGGAATATTATTCAGCAATAAAAAGAAATGAACTATCAAGACACAAAATGCACGGAGGTATCATAAATGCATATGACTAAGTGAAAGAAGCTAGTCAGAAAAGGCTGTATGATTCCACCTATATAACATTCTGGAAAAGGCAAAACTATAGAGACAGTAAAAAGATCAATGGTTGCCAAGGGTTTGGGGGGAGCAGGGCGGATGAATAGGTGCACCATGGGAGATTTTTAGGGATAAACTCTTCTGTATAATACTGTAATAGTGGATACATAATATTACCCATTTGTTAAAACCCATAGAGCTGTACAACACAAAGAATGAATCTTAATGTAAACTATGGATATTGATTAGTAATAATGTATCAATATTGGTTCAGAAATTGTTGCAAATGCACTACATTAATGCAAGATGTTAATAATAGGGAAAACTGTGTGTGTGCATGTGTGTGGGTGTTGGGACGAGGCACATTATATGGGAACTCTGTTCTATCTGGTCAGTTATTTTGTAAATATATAAAATTGCTCCAAAAATAATTTCTACTCATTATGAAATAATAATATGAGAATTATCAATGATGTTATCAATATGTGTTCATTACAAGTATATGTCATATTTTTGAGGCCCAGTCATATAAACTCATTGTCTATGAACAAAGGTCAAATCTTCCAAAACAAATCTATAGAGCAAACAGATTTAGAGTAAATCTACTACTTAAAACCTTCCCTGGAATACAGTAAATTTACTTAAAGCCAATATTAATGTCACAGACAAATAAAAGAAAATTAAAAATGTACATCTGAATTATTTTTTATTTTTATTTTAAATGAATGTTTAACTAGATCTGCCTGCTAGAGGAATTGATAATTTCTTTTAAAACAAATAAAGTATCATTAGAATAGAAATTTAAGCGACAACCAGTAAAAAGAAAACAGATATTTAGATTAAGAGCAGACAGAGTGGGAAAAAAGCTGGTTTCAAATTCTGATTTCATGTGGCCTAGTATCCCAGTTTCTTCAAATGTTTACTGAGTAAAACTATAGTAATTTTGACTAAGCCCATTCTGTATAAGTATTGAAAGGATAAAATAAAATGTTTAAAAGGGGTGTGAATACCATAATATGCTACATAAATATAAAGTACTATTATAGTATCTATGCCACTATGAGAGGGGCAGATTATAAAAGGAATTCATTGGATTAATAATCAGTCAACATAACAGTGAATACTCATTTGAAGAGTAGGAGGTTTTTCAGCTTGTTTTCATTTTTCACTAGTGTTATGAGCAATGGATAAGACTTAATTGTCATTTTAATTAAACAGCACAGTAACTTACAAGGATATTGTCAGGATTAGTGTTTGACAGGTAAACTTGAAAAAATGTGCCTTAGCTCCTGGGAATAGTGCAATATACACTGATAAAAATGAAATTACGCATTTTAAACACTTACTTTTCTGTTCTGTAGCTCAATGCTGAATAGATAGGTTTAGCTCCAACTTTTATGACAATAAAATTCTTTCTAACCCAAAAACAAACTGTGGATGCCACAAGATGTATTTGAAATTCAAAATCAGAATATTTATCCTGAAAGATACAGGGTAACTTTGAATTCTTTACTTTTATGATTACTCTTTATTTTTTTAAAAAGTAGGTAATATATTTGGTGAATAAGTATGGTCTTCTTTTTTTCAAAGAAATATTGCCCTGAGTTCTGTAAATAGAATGAACAGACTATATTCAAACAGATGTCCCTCAAAATACTCTGCCAACTCATTTTTATTGTGTTATATTTAAGCTATAAGGTAAATATATACCTTTTATAGCTTTATCTAACCTAAATAACCCTAGTTATTCATAACCCTAATAAGAAGCCCTTACATCATTAGTTTAAAGATGGGTTAGAAGAAATGAGAGGTGTCAAAAACTAACTGGTCTCAGCTATTTCTACATAGGACAAAAGAAGAATTTTATTCATAAAATTTCCTGAGCAGATGGCGATTTTGGCAAAGACATATCAGATTGTTTTCAAAGACTCTGGAAAACACACTGATATATTTAGAAGTAATCTTCTGGGTATATATAAAGAGTATTGTATATTCCAAAAGATCTCAATTAATAGGATTGAAACTGATGACATGTTTATATTATGGCTAGAGTCCAAATGGCAAAGTTCCAGGTTGAGTTGGGGAGACAAAACAATTAGCCAACCGATAAATACCTGTGTTTACATTTCAATTCCAAAGGGTAAAGGGCGATAGGCCTGTCACGTTTATATCCCGCTTAAAGTTACCTCCATTTGGATGGGTTGACCGGAACATGTCTTTCTGATGTCAAATGAGAAGTAAAAACATAACTGAATTGTAACACTTATGTGTGGTCCTTGATGACCTATAATTGAGGCTTAAGTCTGCAAGTGATAAGCTTAACAATTATATGGTTATTTAAACCTAAAGCAAAGAAGAACCCTTTGCATGCTGCAAAATTTACTATTGAGAAGATTTTATAATTTTTTGGTGGCTTTGATGACTGTCCTTTCCCATTGGGTTAATTTCTGACCTACAAACTCAAAGCACTGGATTACCGGATCTCTCTCATAATGCCTCATTCACTGAAAAGAGAAGTCCTAACCTAAGGCCAGTTCATATCCATATTCTGAAATAATTGTCGAAATTTCATTAAAGGCAAGATAATGATGGGGCACGCAAGGCTTAGAGTAAATTTATAGTTCAATACCGTCTTAACTAGGATATGCTTCCTTCACATTTTTCCTTACTGTTGAATAATTTTCCTCTCCTTTCTAAAATTCTCTCTTTATATAACTAAAGATAAATTTTCAGTTTTTGCAGTTCTGGATAATTTCCAGTTTAAACTTCACCCAAATGTAACTGGTTCTCACCAGCATTCATTAATGACTATTTAAAGGCAATGTGTGCTGAGTGCAGTAAATGAATTCTTGTGAGTTCTAAGAAGAATCATTTTAGCTAAATTTGAAAAAGAAGTGGGAGGGTTGTGCTTTACACACATGTTACTTTAATCCAGGTTGGGCAATTTCATGAATATATTTATTCTATCATTAAGTTTATTTATTTAGCAACCATTTTGATCACCGTCTCCCACTGCACTTGCCAACAATTTATATGTCAAGCACCAAATGTCAGCTCTCTTTGAGTGTGATAATGTATCCTTCCACAAGCCTAACATTAATACGCACAGGTCTTACTGCTTTTCTGTTTTCCTCATTCAAATAGACCTAGCAATAAACATTCCTAAACTAGATGATCGATAGAGAGTTGGTAATAAATAATACCGAACCTTGTCTAAATTATGGCCAAAAAATACTCTTAGAAATTAATAGATGTACTAAGCGGTACCATATAGTACTGCTGTAAAATTTACTATTGAGTGGATGTTATAAATTTGTCACTGAACAGGGAAAAATATGGAATCAACCCTATGGAACTACAGGCTCCAGGATTCATTGTGAAAATGAAACTTTTCAAAAACTTTTTACAGCAGTCTAAACAAAGTAAGAGAAATTTCATATATTTGTACGAAATATTTGTATTTCTCTACACAAAATTCTCACAGAAATATTTATAAAGTAGGAAAGAGTTCACAGTATCAAAGGACTCATGAGGGCTCTGGGTTTGTTAAGGCAAAATTTCAATATAATCAGTAAAAAATATATGATTTTTCCCCCCAGAGATGAAGGCTATCAATACTTTCTTTCATAAAGTATTATATTAATGACAATAAAAAGCAATGTTATTTGTCATATTTCTTGTGTTGAATGTAATATAGCTTAAGCAATATGTCTGGTATATTATTTATCTGTGTTAAATGTAAAACTGTTTTATCTGAAGTGAATACACCAAAAATTTGGCACTACTTAACTGACAGCAAAGTAAAATAAATTCTAAGGGGGATATAAATAAGTTTTAAATCAATTGTGGATCACCCTTAAATTTAATAATGGTGTTAACATACATATTAAGTAAGATGTTAATAATGATCACTGATGCAACAAGTTATCAAACACTCAGTGGCTTAATATAACACAGATTTATCATCTTACAATTCTGTAGTTCACAAGTCAGATATTAGTAGAAATGGGCTACAATCAAGATGTCAGCTTCTCGTAGCTCTAGGAGACAATGAGTCACCTTGTGTAGCAGTTTGGCATTATTTATGAATTCCAAAAATAGATATTGGATTATATTTGGAAACTAGTCTGTTCCTCTGGGCATGATTAAATTATGATTAGGGCCACCTCAGTAGGGCGTTGAGTCCCTTTGGTGGGTGGGGACTCACAGATAAAAGACATGGCAAAGGACAGAGTTGGAGTTCTGGTGCTGAATTTTGAGCTGGAGCCCAGGAAGTGAACACACAGGAGAAGAACACAGAGGAATAGAGATGGCTTTTAGACACAGCAGAAGCCCCAGGAAGAGAGACAGAGCCATTCACCTGGTAGTCTACTACTGGACTTGTGGAGAAAACAAGCAGCTGAGCCCGGAGAGATCGAGCCCCAGGGAGAGAGATAAAGCCTAGAGAGCCTGACCATGGGGCCTTAAGAGGAAGAGGAAGGTTGAATGTTGGCAGCCATCTTGCTCCAACATGTGGCAACAGACTTTGGTGAGGGAAATAACTTACGCTTTATGGCCTGGTAACTGTAAGCTTCTACCCCAAATAAATGCCCTTTATAAAAGCCAACAGATTTCTGGTATTTTGCATCAGCACCCCTTTGGCTGCCTAATACACTTTTTGTTTTCCAGGATCTAGAGACCACTTACATTCCTCAGCTGATGGCCCCTTCCTCCATCTTTAAAGCCGGTAATTGCACGTTAAGACTTCTCACTTTGGATCACTCTGATCTGATTGCAGTTTAGCCTTCCACTTGTAAGAACCCTTGTGTTTACAGGATCGACATGGATAACAGTATACTCTCACTATGGAAGTACAGCTGATTAGCATCCTAATTCCATCTGCAACCTAAATTTCCCCTTGTCATTTAATAAAACATGTACACAGGTCCTGATGATTAGGATATCTTTGGGGAGCATTATTTTACCTACCACAAATATACAGATACATAATTTACAATCAGTTCATTGTATGGACACAAATTCTTCAAAAATATCTAAATTTACAAAATCAATTCTCACCCTTAAAAAGACTGAAATAAGCAAAACAAGCTGTCATTCTGTGAGATTTACTATTCTTAATTTGGGTATTTACTTGACTTTCCCATTCCTTGGGGGTTTAGTTAAAAAAAAAAAGTGTGTGAATGTTATAACTAAAGCAGATAGAAATACATGTCAATAAAAATTATGAAGAATGCAGAAAAAATGACATTCTACAATCTTCTGGGACTGTGCATTGCTTTTGGAAATCTATAAGACTTGAGGATTTATTCTTTCTATCCTGCCCTAGTTCTTTCCTGAAATGCACATAGCACTATCCCCTTATCAGTTTTTAGCTGCTGTTGCTGCTCTTTACTATGCATGATAAGTTGGGAGACCAAAGGTCTAGGTCTTATATAAATACAGAATAAATCAGCTGCTGTTCAGAGTGCCCTGGAATCAAATAAGTGTTAAAGAAAAACAATTATAAAATAGCATGCCGAATAGATGTATTTCATATATAATACACTTTACTTCTGTTTTCAGTAATACCATCATGTCTAAATATGTCAATAAAACATCTGGTGGTTCCCTTTTCTAACTACATTCTCCAAAATCTCTTAGTATTTGCTGTTATGCCTGTCTAGTTAAGAGGGTAAGGCTAAAAGATTTTGAGCTGTGAATATTTACATATGTTATATGCTGTTTACCACATTTTTGTTTGTTCATCTCATTTTTAAATTACCATAAAAGGGCATCTCCATTCCTTGATAATTAGACAGAATTAAATATAATAATTTAATTCAAATAGATAAGAATATACCTCACTTAAAACAGTTAAAGAAGAATTTCAGTTTTATTTCTTGATGGTTAGTGGTATTTGTAAAGTAAGCCATTATTAGCTAAAATGTCAGACTGGTAATTCTGTATCTGAATGTGAAAAATAGCAGTTCAGACTCAAGGTCTAGGACTAAACTACATTATTATATCAAAGCAAGAAAATAAAATCATTTGGTTCTTTAAAAAATGGTCTATCTATCTATCTATCTAGCTATCTATCTATCTACCTGGAACTGAATCATGTCCCCCCCCAAAGGATACGTTCAAGTCCTAAACCCCAGTCCTGGGAGTATGAACCCATTTGTAAATAGGACCTTTGAAGATGTTATTATTAGTTAAGGTGTAAACTCGTTTGTGAATAGGATCCTCAAAAATTCTATTTAGATGAGGTCAAATTGAATCATGGTGGGCCTTAATCTAAATGACTAGAGTTCTTATAAGGCAGAGGAAATTCACACAGACTCAGTAGAAGCCAGGCATCAAAAGAGTCCAGAAGTCACAAGAAGCCAGAGAAAAGCAGACCACCACGTGACAGAGGATAGCTAGAATGCTATAGACTTCAGAAGAAAGCAAGCCCGGGCGATACTTTGATGCAGGACGTCTAGCTTCCACAACTGGGTGGAATAGGTTGAATTATGCACCCCACCATAGATACATTCTTTATTTTCCTTTTGTTAGACATAATCTTAAGGTTCTCTTGAGGATGTTATTTTTAGTTAAGTTTTGGTCCAACTGAATGAGGGTGCATCTTAATCCAGTTGAATGCAGGCCTTATAAAAAGAACCAGGATGTCACAGAATCTAGAAAAGAGATGACATCATCATGTGATGAGAAGTAGAGACACAAGCCAAGGAACCTGGAAGTTTTCCAGCAGCCAGCACCAGAACACTCATCTTCAGGGAAAAGTAAGCCTTGTCAATATCTTGACTTTAGACCTTTCCTAGCCTCAAAACTGTGAGCCAATAAAAGCTTATTGTTTAAGCCAACCCATTGTATGTGGTATAGTTCATAACAGCCCAGTAAACTAAGACACTCTGAGACAGTAAAATACCATTGTTTAAGGCAATCTATTGTGTGACAAACTAAGGCACTGTCTATCTATAGTTCCTTAATAGATCTATATCTATCTATCTCTCTATCTATCTCTCTATCTATCTAATCTAGAGTTCCCTTAAGTATGGCTACATGCCCCACAAAAAATTAACAAAATTAGTAAATATATGACCTTTAATTCAGACTTATAAACACATCTTGACCATTTTGCCATCACAGAGGTTAATTTCACCATCCTTTGCTGTATTTATTATACGATTTCTGCTTGCCTACTTTCAGTCCCTGCTAAATCTTACTGCTTTTTTTTTTTTTTTAGCTTAGAGGTAGTTCTATGTGAGACAAATGTGTAAGAGGAAACTGTCTCTGTTTAACAAGTTGCATTGATGATTCAAGAGCTATGATCCTTGGAGACGATAAAGCCCCAATGAAAGTTTCCAACCAAATTTTAAGTACAAGTTGAGAGAGACAAATAACTATATATATTGCAAATTACCCATCATATCCTTTCCTCCTGAATTCTTGGATCGTATTTGCTTATGATACTAACAAAAACAAGTTTTACTAATAATTTTTTGGAAGCATGAACGAACTGCAGTCTATTTTGTCCATGAAATAACAACTGATCCAACAACTTTCTGTCTATTGCAGGATGAATCCTTATCCCAGGACAAAAGGGATAGTCTTACCAATATAAAAAGAATATTCAACAAGGGGTCTGCTGGCTAGAACTACTATCCTTTGGTTGTTAGAAAAGTATTATTGTTTATATCCATATGCTAATCTCTAGGCCAGGGTGTTGCAATCCTGAAAAAGAACCAAAATTGTGAATCCTCAAAAGTAGTTGAATTCCTTGGCTTTCAACCATAGGAATTCTCATTCAATAAAATAATTTTATTTAGTGCATTTACTACGTACCTGGCACTGTTTCAGGCACTTTGGAAATATCAGTGAAGAAAATAGGAAAAAATGGGTTTTGTATAATTTATATTCTAGAGGGTAGAGAGGGATAATAAATATAACAAATAAGTACATTCTATGAGATGCCAGAAGGTAATAATATGAAAAAACAATCAAGTCAAAGGGAATGGGAGATGTTTCAACTAAAATAGTTTGTACCTGGTAGGTCTTACTGTGAAGGTGACATTTGAAATAAGCCTTGCAGATGTCTTGGGGAAGAATATAAATGTACTAATCAGGTGTTTGCCCAGCAGGGATGAGGAACAGCAAGGAGGCCAATGTCACTGAAATGTGCAGCAAGGGGTTAATAAAGTGAGGACACAAGCATATTGAATTTTAGGGATTCTGAAACACAACCGGGACTGAGAACACGCCTCCATATGCTTTATTAACCTCATCTAGTAAAGAACACTGATTTCAGTTTGCAAAGGGAGGAAGTAAGATTGCAGGGACATGAAAAAACCTGTAAGTGGCATATAAATATTATCTAAAAAGCAAATGTTCCTAAAGCTAAATAGCAAACTAATAAGAAAGGAGAATATAGACCATCTACATTATGTTAATATAAAGCCACTCAATTATATTAGAAATGAGTATGAAGGAAAATTGGGAAGAATTTGATGCCATCCTAAAAATATAATATTTGGGAGGTTCACTTAGTTACTACAGATATTTGTATTTAGCCAATATTCATTTAGGGTTTTGAGCCATAGTTTTAAACTATATTAATTACAAACTATGCAGTAATTAGAGAATCATGAATGTTAATATGTGTATTTTTTAAAAATCAAAAATGCTCATTTATTTTCAGATATCAAACTAATTCAACATATTCTAAATTCATAGTGGAGACTCAGGAAATAAAAAAAATTTAGTATTTATTAAGTATCTAAGTATTAACCATTTTACATAATCAGCAAAATTGTGTCCAATATTAAAATTTTCATTTGATAGTTTTCTCACTCCATCAAGTTTCTAATTAAAGTCCTTTTATTCAGGCCAATAAACCTCTTAATACAATCAGGCATCTATAATTTCATAAAATATACTTAGTATCTTACTCCCCTTCAAAACTCCCATTATAGTGATTCCATAAATGATTTCATAATTATCATCAATGACAATTTAGAAATACTATTCCTGTTTTTAGATATCATGTATACATTTGCTTACAATAGACATTCCCTTTTCTCTATCATAATTACAACATTTAACTTGAAGAAATTATTACATGACTATGTTTCCAAATCTTTCAGTTTCCCACCCTGGAATTCATTCCTTACTGCAGTCTTTCAATAAATATTTCAAGTGCCAGTTGTTTGCCACTTATTTTAAGTATTCTTGACTTTTAAATAGTCCTATCATGATATTGTGAGGACAAGAGATATATAGATGTTATAATGAGAAAATGATACATTGTGATATGAAAGAGTCCTTATTCTACCAAATCATCTTTGGTGAATAAGCATTTAAAAGGTGGAAAAGGAGTAAATAGGCATCTGAGTGGAGGGAACTACTATGTAAAAAGGTGTGAAAATTCCTGGTCCATTTGGAGAAGCACAGTTTGCACCACAAATTTTATTTAAAGTATAGGTTGTGTGTGAGACAGGAAAGATATGGTCTTGGAAATACTGATGGAGATCATGATATGAAGAGTTTTGTTTACAATGCTTACAATGTTTTGCTTTAATCTTATAGTTGATTAAAAATATTGAAAGATTTTATCAAGAATGTGATGCAAATATATTTGCATTTTAGAAAAAATACTTTAATTGTGTATGGAGATGGGATTAAGTGGTTTATTACTGGAAGAAGGGTAACCTGCATACAAGTTATAGGTGAAGTTGTAGTTGAGAAGATGGCCAAAATCAGAGCTTAAGGAAATACTAGGGAAAAAGAAAAGAGATATCCTTAATAAAGGAAAACATGATTATTTCAATAAGAGAATCATCATCACAATCAAACAGTATAGTATGCACAGAAAAAACACAGAAAGTAAGGATTATATTGTAACTAGAATAATAGTTCAAAATGAATTGTTGGTGTACATGGCAAACTGGGGGGCTTTAAGATCTGAATGGGAAGAGGCATTGTAGATAGTGCTTACATTACTCATATAAATATTAAACAATAAATGGATTGATAGAGATTCTTTCCCATAGTTTCCATGCCGCTGACTAGTTTACTGATTCAGCAAATATCCGTATCAAAAGCTGCTTAGTTATTGGGAATATAATATGAATACACAGAGTCCTGGCCCTAAGTTCCTAAAGAAACTAATAGTGTAATGGGTAAGGAGCTCTTTAACGTGTTTCAATCGAAGTTTCCTAAACAAAAACAATAGCTACTTGTGTTAATGAATCTTCCTGAGAAAAGAGACTAACTCAGGTCCTAACATGATGCAGTCCATCACATCTAAGCAATGTGACAATTGCATATTAGGCATCAAGCGTGGAAGAGGCATGTATCTGCAGTTGAACTTTTATGCATCACTATTTACAGAAGTGAAATAAATATCCATCAATGACATCATGTATACAAGATCATCCATCAAGGGATGGAAGAAGGAAAGGAATATCTGTGATTAATTGTTTATTCTTCAATTAATCAGGAAGTAAAATAAATATGCTTCAGTTTAACTGCTGACACATTCAGAGTAAGGAGTAGGGTATTTGTTGGTTCAAATAGTGTCTGTTATTAATTTCGAGAGCAAAAATAAAAATCCATCAATGACATACTAAGTAATTGGAAACACTTTAAAGGATTTGTGCAGAGATTTCATTTGCCCAAATAGCCTTCTCAGAACTTGTCTTCACTTAAAAAGAAATATGCGCTGATTTGCAGATACATTGACTTCTTAATGGAACTACTTATGGGTCACAGATTTACACTATATATATATATATATGATATAAGTATATGATATATATTGTATGATATATATGATATAAATATATGATATATGATATATTTGATATATATTTCATTTATATGACATATATATGGTATATATATGATATATGACAGCAAATCTAATGCAAGCCAAGTGTTATTATGTTATTTATAAGTGATTTTTCAGGAAATTCGTCATTATCAAAATTTTGGATTATATGTTAGATGTGTTTTGTAAATTAGACAACAATATATGATTATAATGTTTCTAGTGAGTCTTCCCACTTTTCTTATTCACCATGATTGGGGAATATTTCACAGAGTTTCTTTGATCCTTAAATTACATCAGTGATAACAGTTTTTCCATTGCTATCATCACAATAAGTCTATAGTAGAACAGTAAGTCTACTCTAGCCCATCGTTCATTCCACAATCGTGAGGATTATGGAATGGTTATGCCCACTCCACCTCTAATTGAGAGTATGCTTAGATCCCTTGGGGCAGATGGATGGGACTATCTTGCTTGCAGTTGCAGACTCTCTCTGTTCCTGGAGATGGTTGTTGTCCATCATCATCTCCTTGTTAGTTGTCCTGGGTGAGTCCAATGAACTGGAGAGTAAGTGAGGGGAATGAACGATGGACTAGAGTAGACTTGCTGTTATTCTCCTATAGACTTATTGTGATTCTAGCAATGCAAAAACTTTTATCATTGATGTGGAGGCAATGGCCACTGGAGGTCCTGAGGGGAGAGGGAGGGAAAAATAGGTGTAATTTGGGGGCATTTTCAGGATTTGGGAATTGTCCTGAATGGCGTTGCAATGACAGATACAGGCCATTATATATCTTGTAATAACTTACAGAAATGTGCAGGAGAGAGCGTAAACTACAATGTAAACTATAATCCACATTTAGTGGCACTGCTCCAAAATGTGTTCATCATTTGTAATAAATGTACCACACTAATGAAGGATGTTTTAATGTGAGGAAATGTGGGAAGGCTACGGAGCGGGGCATATGGGAATTTCCTGTATATTTTTAAGTAACATTTATGTAATCTAAGTATTTAAAAATAAAAATAAAAAATTATATTAAAAATAAAGATTCCTAGATAGATTATGAAAAACAGCAAAATTTGAACTTCAATCAATAGAGACTTGGGGAGTTGATCTGGGGCTTCCAAGCCTGGGTGAAAGAAAATTTTTAAGATATTGGTTTTTAAAGCTTTACAGAGAAATAAGGGCAGGATTAAAAGATATATTTTACTTGATTTAGCAAGAAAGACACTCACATTTTTCTTGAAATTTGTAATTTCTTAAATTTTGTCATTGGGTGTTTTTTCCTTTGTTGATAATATTAGCCTTCCATTAAAATCTGTTGAATTTACTGTTTTAATAAGGATTTCAGTAGAAAACTAATAAATAAATGAAGATGTACAAAAATAAATAAATTACACCATTATGTGTGGTACTTTGAAAATTTAGTTTCCCAAGAGTGTTTAATAGTCCAAAGCTTCATAATATTTGCAGTCCATAACACCTGTCATCATACCAACAGTGTTATATCAAAACTTCATCTTGTTGTACACGACCAATAGTGCCTAAAATGAAAGTCTTTGAAATTCATTGTTGTTGACTGAGGACAGAAGCTTGACCAGAACACAAATATTTTACCAATTGCCTACTATGGAATAACTGAACAATAATAAATAAAAATAATATTTTAAAAATTATATCATACATGGATAATGCGCTAAGCATAATGTTATTGATGTCCAACTCTTATGTTATATTGATGTTACATCTTTTTAAAAACTATGAATAACACAAATCACAATATTTAAAATATTCAATAGTATTAAACAATAAAATGAACTGTGTATCACTATGTCTCTCATTATCTTTGTAGACTAACTAAAAAGCTAAAGCCACGGATGACTTTAAAAAATGGTCTGAAGTTAAAATCCCTTCTTTTTTGCCCTCCTTTTCTTTGGAAGTAAAATTCCAACTCTGGAGCTGTCTAATTAGAAATCTAATATTCAGACCAAGAGGCCAAAAAAAAAAATCCAAGAGAAATAAAAATACTCTTATCAGTATTTCTCAACCTTTTCATTTCCAAGCAGATAAAAAGAAAATATATAAATGAAAGAGTTGCTTACAGTCAGAAGAAACCAGTCAAGATTTAAATTCCACAGAAAAGCCCTCTGATTTTCCTGTATTGGTTTTACAAGACAACGCTTTGCCTTCACTTGATATGAAGTTTTACCAAGACTATACACAATCAGAGAAGAGTATTTCCCTAAAGCAAAATCAGGGTACCCTTGAGAAAAAGAGAGGGGAGGGAATGGATGTTACACAAGCAAAGACGTCATTAGAGATGTAGCACACAAATCATTATTTCCATTTTAGGGTTGTTAAAGCATGACATGTACACACACTCTGTGTGTGTGTGTATGTGTGTGTACATGCCTTGTCCATTATCACAGTTTTATCAAGTGATTAGAATTCAAGTCCCTTAGCTTGGATCTTTTAACACTATAGCTATCTATTAATGGGCTATAAACTTTCAAAAATGTACAAATTTAATATATATATATATAAAAATATAGAAACAGATGTTGATACAGGCATACATATACAAATGCTATGCTTGTTGGAATGTTTTCCCTGCTTCTGTGAAATCTATATGCTCAATATAGAATAGAAGGTTCATAATTTTATAGATATTCTTCTTAAAGAAAGAGAGGGTGAATACAATATTTGCTCAATTGTGCCCAATGAAAAGAACAGTAGCAGTCAAATGGCTAGTTAATTTTTATCTATATGCTTAGATATAAAAGTAATATAATAGTTGGAGCATACATTTTCTTTTTTCCTTATATACTATAAATTTAATAAGAAATGACTAATTTCTTCAGAAAATAACATGAGTTTCACTAACATTCATATTTCTGATACATGTCCCAAATTTTTTATTAACTTAGACAGTCTTTAGTAAGCAATTAAATAAGATGCAGTCATTTCCATTTTATCACCATGTTATTTTTATTTCAGTACTCTATTAAAAGAAAGAAAAAAAAAACAAAGAGCGAACAGAATAGGCATTACGGGTAAAAATATATTTCTTAAGGAGAGATTCTCTCAAAAATATTTCTCTTTTATCTGGAAAAATATATACCTGGGATTTCCTAAATTTTGGATCCATTCTATTAGCAGGTAGAAGGGAATATGAGTTTGTTTTTAAAAAAAACTCACGTTAAAAACTCAGCAAAAATTCTTTATGAATATATTTCCAAAGTTTGAAATTCTTCTTTTGTAAAAGGAAGTAGATTAACGCTTATGTATTAAAAAAGAAGCAGCCAAAAATTTTTGTCCTTCTGGTATAGCCTTGACTGAACAAATAAGACCCAGATACCATTGCTCTGTGAAGCCATCTGAAGTGACAGATCCACTCTATAAAACTGCTCTGATATCAAGCTTGAGGCTGCCAATAAAGTGCACCCGACCACTATGATTGCACATCAGAAGAAAGAGGGAAGTCAAAATGATAATTGGTGATTGTGAAAATGAAAATTATCTGGGTTTCTGAGTAATGTAGATAAACGATCCAAATTATATTTGTCTTATAGAGAAATTGAATAGCTCAGTCTGCATATGAATTATGTATACAGTGAACACAGAGGTGGTCGCAGGTAGGTAATTGGCTTTATTTTTTTTTAACCGTTCCTCAGGGTCTTGAGATTCTGATCTTTTATGATCGCCAAACAATGCTTTTCCAAAGATTATCATAATGAACCTGAATGGAGACTGAATTTGCTTCCTACACAAACAAATCTTCAGGGAAGAGAAGGACATAAAAGGGGGCTTATCATTTAATAAGTGTATCCTTGTGTAAGATTAATGACAAATTGATTAGAGTACTTTTAACAATTATGGACAAAAGCAGGTAGCAGATGTTAGACTACCCACATGACTCTACTTTTAAGAAGGCATATTACAGTTCTTTTTTTATTATTATTATTATTAAAGAGAACTTTAAAATGTCACTGTTGAGTCTCTTCTCCTACACAGTCAATATTACAGCTCAGACAGGACACAGATGCTACTAATATTGGATTATTTAAATAGATTTTATGACACAAAGTCCTTTTTAAGACCAGAGCCATTTTCTAATTCTAATGCTAGTATTTTAGAAATTGTATTTTCAATACTTAAAAACATTCATTGCTTGTTCAACTCTTTGAGTGCATCTAATTTTATTGCACTGCCAAAGAAAATGTTTTCACTATAGCAAAAGTCAACAGTCACAATATATAAAACAGAAGCAGGGCATAAAGTCTAATCCTGATTTTATTGATAGTTTGAAAAATGAAATGAACTCTTTGTGAAAAATAATATAACATCTCTCTGACTCCCACCCTTCCTTTATTAAATAAAATTAAATTACTTCTTGGAAAAATATGCAATATAGATTTATATATATGTGATATATAGTTGGGGCAATAATGCTCACTGAACAATTAATGTGTATTTTTTTTTCAATGAGTTTGGCTTGACAGTGTCTCACAGAAGAACTCTTAAATAATTGTAATTTAGAACCTAAATTTAACATGGCTATAACCAGGGCTAAAAACAGTGAGAGGATTGGAATACTTAAAAAGAGCTTACACTTAGAAAGATCTTACATTTAGGAAAACTCATTTCCCCACAACATATTTAATTTTTATTAATTTTTTTTTACTGTCACCCACAGACATCCTGATCACCACACATCATGCAATCTTATGGGATGTCATTCCACTTAGTGCCTTTATAAACCTTTTTTTTTTTTTTAATATTGCATGGGAAAAAAACCTTTCACACACTTTTGCAACATTAAGTCTGGGATTTTTATGGGGCATTTATTTAACCCAGACCGATGTGCAGCCTCCTTATTCCTCTCACCCCATCATATTAACTCTCTTGATTACTCCCACTCCTTCCTCTTCCACCCCTTGCTCTATTCCTCAGCTAGATTCATTGATGATGTCCTGGCTATTCTTCTTTGTCTATTTTCAGATCCTTCTCACAGACATACAACCAGTCTTAAGGATTGGGTTTCCTGTATTTCTCAATAATTCCATTGACATTTACTAGTCTGGCCTTACAAATCCTTTGAGAGCTTTGGTGTATGCCTTGTGATGATACCACATGATACAGTCTCTCTCTTTTAAAAGTTAGATATATTTTAACAGTGAGTGAGACAGAATCAATATATTAATCTCAAGCTGTAATTATGTTCTTTTGTAAAGCACTGGACCTTTAAGTCTAGCCCAAATAAAATAATAGTTATTTTTCATCAATAAAACTCCTATTGAACATTGCCAATTATCCAGGCATTGGACTAAATAGTAAATGCAAAAGCATAGATTAGTGCCCCAATTTAAGAAACAAATGCTTTAGTCTAAAGATCAATATATTAAAAAATAGAAGGCAAGTTGATATAAATACAGTTCCTACTCCAAGTTGCCCATATATTTTCTTTGCCAATTATACACAGCTACGTTTAGTTCTTCAAATATGCCATTATATCTCAGACATTATTGCCTTTGCATATTTCTTCCTATGTTTAGAATACCTAACCCTCCCCCTTTTCACCCTGTTGAATTCTTACGAATTCTTAAAGGACTCCTTTCAAACTTAATCTTGAGTGTGAATCTTCTCTCACTCCCTTGTTTTTCCTCACTTGTTAATTTTTTCCAACAATTTCCCCCACTATACTAATAAGGTAAAAGTTCACTACTAGGTAGGGATATATGTTCATGGTTAATCTTAATTAAATTATGAGTCCTAATTTCCCACACAACATAAACTCTCAGTCTTCTCTACATAGTCATCTTACCTATACCTAATGAATTCAAATCAGTCCAATTAATGAAACCTAGTACTGCCTCTCTTCCATATCACAAAGCAAATGTGGACCTCTACTTTTCTTTTTTTCTATTTTTTGCTTTTTATATAGTTATTATTTTTTTGAGAGAGAAATTGTAGTTTTAGGAAAAAAATCATGTAAAAAATACAGCATTCCCATATACCTCCTCCCCATTATTAACACTTTGCATTAGTGTGGTATCTTTGTTTTAATTCATAATAGAATATTATAATTGTATTATTAACTATAGTCTAGAGTTTACATTAGGGTGTATTTTTCCCCATATATCACCCTATTATCAATACTTTGCATTAGTATGGTATATTTGTCATAATTCATGAAAGAATATTTTTATAACTATACTATTAATTATACACTATAGTTTAAAATAGGGTTCACTGTATTGTACAGTCCTATGTTTCATCTTTTAATTTTTATTTTAGTAACATATATATGTACTAAAATTTCCCCTTTTAATCACATTCACACTTATAATTCATTGCTGTTAATTACATTCATAATGTTGTGCTACTGTCACCTCCAACCATTTCCAAAACTTCACAATCAACCTAAATAGAAATTCTGTACAAATTAAGTATTAACTCCCCATTCTCTACTCCTAATCTAGCCCCTTGTAAACTATATCCTTGATTCTAACTGTATGAATTTGCTTATAACTATTTCATATACATGAATGTATACGTTGTATGTCTTTTTGTGTCTGGCTTATTTCATTCAATATGATATCTTTAAGGTTCATCCATGTTGTTGCATGTATCAGGACTTCATTCCTTTTTATCGCTAAATAATATTCCATTATATGTATATACCACATTTTGTCTATCCTCTCATCAGTTGATGTACACTTGGGTTGCTTCTATCTTTTGGCAATTGTGATAATGCCACTATAAACATCAGTATGAAAATATCTGTTCGATTCCCTGCTTTCACTTCTTTTGGGTTTTCTGGGTCATATGGCAATTCTACATTGGTTTCTTCAACTTTTCCATTCAAATATCCAGAAAATGTTGCATTAACTTTTCCCCATTCTTAAAGAAAGCTTTTAATTCCAAAAAACTTTTCAACTGTCTTTTCCCTCACAACTATCTCAACTTGCCCCCTAAACTGGACTATAGTTACATACAACCATGATAACTTCCTACTACAATATTTTATAATGATGATCTGACTTTGATACTCCTGACACATGCCTATTTTAGTCACTTCAAGAGCATAGATACAATTATTTATTTATTTTTGCTTAACACATTCCATTTTTGCTTCTCTATTGTGAACTCTCAGTTTTAAAAAAGTAATAATTTCAAGATATTATGTCAATGTAATGCTGTTGTTGTTTTTGGCAAGTCACCTACCTTTCATCCATTCTTTTTGTATTAAAACAGTAAGTCTATAAAGTAATATATCAGGTATGTGTATTTCTTCTCTTATAAAGATATAAATATGTACCCAAAAGATGCTTCTGTTAGTAAGATGGATAAGAGGCAGAAATGCAGGGACAAGGAAACTAAATGTTCTAAAAAAGGTGGCTTTTTGAGGCTGACATTTTAATAATACTTCTTTGGATTTGCATTGTCCCCATTTTCTTTGCAATTCCCGTAAAGAGAGATTATTATCCTAATTAGAGCTGCTAGATCTTAAAAGAGAAAAATGTGTGAGCAAGCTCTTTCTTTCTCTTCTCCCAAGGAAAATAAGCCGTAAGTTATGAAGATAAAGTCAATAAAATTTTTCATAGGAAAGACAATTTTACTTCCCTTAAATACAATTTGGGTCTCTAACAGGCAATTCAGAATTGGTAAACATATATAATGCTTTGTGTTTGAAAACTTTCTTTGACTGAATTGCTTAGGAAATTATCCCCTATTGAGTCAGTCCTTAAGAATGGGTTTATTTTTCAGTTTCATTACATTTAAATACTTGGCCCATAGTGAATAATAAACAAAATCACCAGTATTCAGACCTAATAAGTGACCATAAAGTAGTTACTTTCATTTTGCATTATGTATTCAACCTCTACTTCAAAGCTCCAATGTAATTTACTACAGACACTATCTAAATGTATGTATACCAAAAATTGCTATTTTTTTTCTCAAAATCAGCTCCAGGATCATACCAAAAGGGATCAGAACTATTCAGAAACCACAGGTAATTTGTTGCCGTTTAAATATACCTAAATTCGTATTATTTGCACATTCAGATTGATTGTACTCAACATACTAGGAATAGTTCCTTTTTTCTAAAATAAATTATAGAAACTGTATGCTTCTATGTTATCAGATCCTACTTTACTTCACCTTTAGTTCAAGCCTTAGGTTAATCTCCATTGTTTCTTTCCAAACATCCAAAGTGGCTAAGAAAAACTTACACTGAGATTTATATTACAAACTCACAAACACTGCTCTACTAGGTTAGTAAATATCAAGATAAGAAAAATGACCTCAAAACAAAAGTGCCCAGTGAAAAACATGAAAATAAAAATTAAAACAAGCACAAACAAAACAAAAAGCAGCACTAATGCAAAAAAAAAAAAAAGTAAATATCTTTATCTGGACATCAGGAATTTTTCTATTTCATTTTTTATAATTTATGTGTTTTCATTTATTCATTCTTCCATTTATTTCTTTTTTCAACTGTTAGATATTTGGGGTTTAATAGGCAACAGACATTGTTTTAGACACAGTGTGAATAGAGAACAAGTCAGCATGATATTTCTTAAGGGCCTGCCATTTAGTAGGTTTCATTTATCAAAGTCTGACAGTTATAAAATCTTAGAGATTGGCCTTACATATAGTTAGCACTCAATTTTTTTGGTAAAATCAGTTTTCAACATTCAAATGTATAAGTCTTTGTCTTTTGTATGATTGATAAATAACATATATTCTGACATTTGGAAAAAATTTAAATAGCAAGTATATAAAACATGCATTTTATCCTTTATACTGCATTGGTTAGTAAAGGAAACTAATGGCTATTGACTTTGGCTTATGACACATATTAATTTTATGGTTGTATTTAATATACTTCCAACACATGTTTCCAGTTCTTAGTTTCTTGCAGGCACTTATCCAAGCCAGAGTTGAATGTGTGTGTGTGTTGAATTAAAAAAATGTCGTTCACCTTCAAAGAGTCCAAAATTTAAGCCGTAAAGAAGCCCACAAACTAACTGGGGGAAATGGATATGAAAAGACTATGATAATTTTGTGTGAAAATTATCAAAATAAAGATATGTACAAAATAGAGTAGGAACTTAGAAGATGTGCTCGAGAAAACCAAGATAGAGTCCGAGCAGGTTTCAGAGAGTGACTGAAGGATGGTTGAGATTACTCGAAAGATAACATAAGCACAAACAAGTGGGTGAAGATGACGTGCATTCCAGGAAACTTCTTCAGCACTCCCAATGATTGTGTAAATGATTACTTCTCTGTATTATATCTTTTAAGATAGTTAGAATGGGTTCCATTTCTTGAAACAGAAGCCCTAATCCAGGTCTAGCACAGAGATAACGGTTTCATCAGGGAAAGGCAAAGTTAGTAAAAATTAGAAGTCAGGGCCAGATATGAAGAAGCAGAGGTAGACCTTTTAATATTATATAAAATCTTGAGGAACATGTACATTGTGAATGGAGGCTTAGGCTTTTCTTAGATAATAGCCATTGGTGCAGTTTAAGAAGTTCTGAAATAAAAACAAAAATGTATTTAATAAATATAGGTCTGGCGGTGTCATCATGGATTTTCCAAAGAAAAACAAACTTGGAAAGCTGATATGAAGACCAGCTATCATCGATATCCATATGGCCCAGAAGAAGGATGAGCAGGGCCTAAATGATGGCTGTGGTGACTGGCCTGTGGTGAGGAGATACATTGCAGAGCTAGAGTAAATAAGACAAACTGACTGTGAGTG
Source organism: Cabassous unicinctus (assembly GCA_029593785.1). NCBI lineage: Eukaryota > Metazoa > Chordata > Mammalia > Cingulata > Chlamyphoridae > Cabassous > Cabassous unicinctus. Next base: position 18,462 of record JAQZBX010008740.1, on the reverse strand, counting down.
ATGTGGTAAAGGAGTTTGCTTCAAAAGAACAGTTACACTTCCTTTCTGGTCTGCGTGAGAATGAAGATGGTTTCTCATTATTTAGAGAAGAAGAAGGCAATGGTAGAGATTTTCCAAGGACAGAGGAAGTAGGGGATCATGGATGTCAACTTGGGGAATGTAATGATGAGTTTAGGTTTGATAATAGATGCAGAATTATCTGTGTTTCCTTTTTTATGCATGATTCTCTTTCTTTTTTTTTTTTTTTGCTTTTGCTTTTTGTCTCTCAAGAAAAAAAAAAACGACTGTTCTTAAAAAAACATGATTATCCTGAAAACCTCACATCTACAAGGACTTTAATGTCTATATGTCCTTCAAATGAGGAGTCACTTTTCTCACCATGTATGTTACCTGCTTACCTACATGGAATATGCTATTCCCTATTTCTGCTACACAGTTGAAAACACTATTTTCACAGGGGACTCTGGAACTGATATCAGGACTTACTGACATTTTTACATTATGGCTCACCATCCAAATGGAAGTAAAAATTTTGAGGGCTATTGAACAGTAAATGTTCCCCATGTATCACATTACAAAACACAGTTCTGAGTTAAAGAAGTTGATGTCAACTTGCTGTGAAAATGCATTGTTCAATTGCCCACAAAACTTCAAATGCTGCACCTATTGTAAGATTTTTCTAGTGCTTGCACAATGAACTACATAAAACAGGCAGTGACAGACACTGATGAAACCCTTTTTAAAGATATATTTAACACTGCTTGTGAGGAATACACATAGACCTATTATCTATCTGTCTTGATTTCTTTGATTTTATATTATATTTGGACATATTTAAGGGAAACTGTGGGATATTTCATGGTAGAAAAATGTCATGGAAAATAACACAGGGTCTTCCCTTACAAATATAACCAAGTGGCCACAAATCACGTGGCCATTCTGTACATAAAGAATAATGAGGAGTGCTGTTAAATTTCTACTTTAGAGCATAAAATATTAAATTCAGAGAAAAGATATGTAGCTCAATTTTTGCTGTAAACTATTTTTTTCCTTTTTCTTAAATCTATTAATTCATGACCTCACTTTGAAGAACTTCACCTTGTACTTAGCGAATCTTGGTCTGCAGTGTGCCTCCACTAACGAAAAGTTCAACATCAACACAAATATGCCAGATGCCAAGAAAGATGTTTAGCACAGAGATTATCAGAGGAATGAGGTCATTCTAAAAAGTAAGATAAAACTCAATCAATGTTCAACCAAACATGTAAAAACAATTATGAGTAGAAAGCATCACAGAAATAGGATGTTATAGCAAAAAAAGTTTTAACAGGACCAGAAGGGAAAGAACCAGTTTAAAATATGAATCCAAGGATAGACTTTAAGGAATATGTAATTTGAGATAAAACATTCTTTATTCCCCTTCATGTTACATTGAAAACTCTCTCTGTAGGATAAATATATACTATTTTACTAAATTAGACTTATAAAGTATCAATTTACTCATAAGTAAATCAGAGTATTAAAGTCTAAAAAAGTTTGGGTGATCTGAATTATCATCATGAAGAGAGAGATAATATAAAATTATCAGTCAAAATTTAATGGGATCTAAGTTAGTATGTGTGTGCGCAGTAAGAATATTTGAATCTACAATTATTGTTACAGATAACTGTCTTAATTTATGTAATAACTAGATTGATATGGAAAGTGCCAAAAGTATAGACATATGTTAATGGCAACATGTGCTTTGCCTATATTTTCATTAACAGAAATAATTTAAAAGAAAGACACAGTGTGTTTATTATATTTCTTTCACATTAAGAAATGAAGACAATAAAGTTGAAGGAAAATCTTACATTTTCCAGTTTTGCATGTCTTTTGTCATAAAAATGCAGGCATGAAAAATCTGTATTTTTCTCTAACACATATTCTATCTTGAAGGATGACACAAGATTTTTCATTGTATTGCAAAGTAAAAGGAATCAGCAACTACATATTGTATCAGAGAACTTTCTCAATCTACAAGTTACAGAAGCGGTCTTTAAGGTATTTTGTGACTCAATATGGAAGAAAACTCAAGCAGTATGAGGAAATCATTAAATATCATTTTTATGGGAGAATATACATACACAAAATTACACAAATCAGAGGTGTACAAATGGACAGAACTGCACAACCTCCACCAAAGTTAAAAAATTGAATATTATCAGGAGCAACTTCACGTGACCCTTTCCATTATCCTACTCATGTAACACCATAAATTAGATGAACTATTTTGCCTTTTATAAAAATGGGACTATAGCAAACATTCTTCTCTCTCTCTTGCTACTTTTGTGCTGACTTCTTTCTCTTGTGGAATTAATGCATGCTGTTGCATGTAGCAGTAGTTTTTCATTTTCATTGATGTAGTTTAATCTTTTGAATTAATGAATACTTTATTATATTTATATTTGAATTTATAAATATTTTTTCCATTGTTAGAATTCTAGGTTGTTTCTTATTTGCAGTTATTAAAAACAATTCTTATACATTCTTGTGCTTTGGAGCACATTTGCATACATTTCTGTTGGTTATAAACCAAAGGGTATGCATATGCTCAAATTTAATAGATAAAGCCAACTATCCCAAAAGGGTTAAAATTTTAAACTCCCACCATCGATGTATGAGTATTCCAGTTCTAGTTGATCTGTATATTTATCAAAACTTATAATCACCAATCTCTTTAATTTTAGCCATTTTTGTGTGTGTGCAATGGTGATTCCAATGACCAATAGTGAAGCACTCTTTTGATGATTATTGGCTACTTGGATATCATTTTACATGACATATTTATTCAGTATATTAATATTGACATTTGTTCCTGTTGGGCTGTCTGTCTTTTTCTTAAAGATTTAAAGTAATTTTTCTATTCTTTTAAGTTCTTAACAAATGATTTCTTTCCTTTAAAAGTTGATACATTTTTATAGTAATGACATCTTAAAGTAAGTGCCAGTAGATCCTGGTACTTCTTTACATGTACAGCAATGGCAAAAAATAGTTTAAATGTCCATTTTATAAATTGCAAAGGTCATTGGTACCCTTAACTTGAGAAAAGTTTCGTTATTTAGCAAAATGTTTAACTCAAGGAATATAGTTCCACTTCTATGGCAAGGTGGAGCACCTGTGAGGCTTGGTAACATGTGTATTTTTATAGAAAAGAGACACCTTTCCCCTAGTGTCATTTATTTCTACTTCAGCAGTCATTGTTCCCAAAGATTCATCCAGTAATGCTCAGTAGTCTCATTTATTGCCATGTCAGTTATCAACATTTTGAGTGAGCACTCACATCTTAAGTGAGTACTCTATTACACATGTTGTAATGAAATTGGGTTAGGATACGACCGTTTGTGCTAGTAAAGGTTATTCACTTTTCAGTGAGTGTTAGTCTGGAACCACATGTTGAAACTTTTGGAAGACGTTTGGCTTTAATTTAGGAAAAAAGGAAACTTCACCCTCAGAAAAAGTAGACAGAAAGGAGTTTATTCAATGCCCACGTAAGTTGGATTTTAGCTATATGATTCAATCAAAGCCTTGCCATAATCATTATGGATGTTCCTGAAAATAGAACCTATTTTTGCTGAGCTCTCACTAAGAAAGAAAAGATTATGGGAGGGAAATTATGCAAAATTCTCAAAATTATATGAATTGTTCCTGTAGGCTGGAGTTAAGAGTGACAATGATTTGTCTTTTTCACTGAAGGCTGAAATATACAGAAAATTGTAAACTATGCAAAATTCTTTTTTATATATTTTTATTAGAGATTTGTAGGTTAACAGAAAAATCATGCAGAAAATACAAAGTTCTTATATACACCACTCCCTATGCACATACATGCCATTTTTCCTACTTTCAATACTTTGCATTAATGTGGCAGCTTGTGGCAAATCATGAAACAGTATTATTTTAATTACACTACTGACTATAGTCCAAAGTTTACATTAGGGTTCCCTCTTTGTGTTGTACATTTCTATGTATTTTTAAAATTTTTATTCTAGTAACATGTATATTTCCCCTTTGAACCACATTCAAATATATAATCCAGTTGTGTTAATTACATTCACAATGCCGTGCTATCAACACCATCATCCATTACCAAAACTTTTCCATCTCCCATAAAACAAACTTTGTACCACTTAACAAGTAACTGCCTATTCCCTACCCCAACACCAGCTCTTGGTAACCTGTATTCTAGTTTCTGACTCTATGAATTTTCTTATTCTTATTATTTCATATAAGTGAGATCATACAATATTAGTCTATTTGTGTCTGGCTTACTGCATTCAACATGATGTCTTCAGGGTTCATCCATGTATCAGATCTGCATTCCATTTTACTGCTGAATAATATTCCATTGCATATAAGTACTACAATTTGTTTACCTAGTCATCTGTTGATGGACATTGGGCGGCTTCCATATTTGGCAATTGGGAATAATACCCCTAAGAACAATCGTGTGCAAATACCTATTTGAGTCCCTGCTTTCAATTCTTCAGGGTATATACCTAGGAGTGGGTTTTCCAGGTCATATGGCAATTTTATACATAACTTGTTGTTGAGCCAACCAATTGTGTGGTATTTGGTTAGCAGCCTGGTAAACTAAGATATGTGTCTTCTTTATCTTCTAAGCAGATTTCAGCTGTGTCTTTCTGGAAAGTACCAGAGTCTCCAGATATCTGAGTGTTGTATTGATCTACAAAATCAGTTCTCTGATGGATACAAGAAAAGACATTGACTTGCAATTTTTCCAGAATTTCTTGGTGAAAATTTGGGAATGATGACTTCCACAGGTAAGCTTAACCCTCTATCTTTGACTTCATATTACAAAAAGTGGCAATTTTTACCCTTACAATCACCTTCCACTTGCCATCTACTTTGCTTTCCAATTTGTGTCAACAATAGCATTACTTTGTGTTTTTAATATAAATAGCATTTGATTTCTGCTCTATAGTGTTGCTATTTTTTGCCCTATCTATATGTTAATTCTAAAAATAAATGGTGGTTTAAATATTATTATTGTGTAAACATTATTAACTACAAACTTAAGTAGTAAAACTAATAAGGAAGTTACATGTCTATAAGCCTATGTTTTATTAAATCTGTTTTATTTGAAAGAGAATGTTCAAAGTGTGATGGTTAAAAGAATCCTTTTGCTTATGTTAAATCAATTTTTAAAGACCCTTCTATATTTTAATTTTTCTTTTATTTGGAAATTGTCTTTCATGTACAATATAATTTTACTTGAATTTTTAATTGCCTTCCTCTTTATTCTTGCTTTCTTTGTAAAGTTACTAGGATTATTAATTGTCTTAATTACTTTAGTTATTGAATGATAAATTGACAGATTATTTAAATCTACTCCTCATTTTCCTTACTGAGGTTAATCCCATGCTTTCTTGGATACATGGAGAAACTTTCTGAGATATATTACCAGATGTCTGTTATCCAGTCTTACTCTCTGCTCTTTAATACCAAGTGATGAACCCATGTGAATTGTATCCAAAGGCTCCCATTTCCTCTAGCTTTATTTTAGGTTCAGTTCTTGAGACGCTCTAGAAGAGATCATAAGTAGAGGGGAAAGTTCAGGGTATTTATTGCCTGATTCCCTCTTTGCTAGGGTTTTTCACCTTGACTTGGCTATCTACTTTGATTAAAATTCAGTCACAATTTATCCAAAGTGTACAATCAACGGTATTTGGTATAATCACATTGTTGTGTGTTCATCACTTCAATCATTATTAAAGCATTTTCATTATTTCAATAGTAATAATAAACACAAAAAAAACAAACAAGAAAATTCCTCACCTCTTAATCTTTCTGTTTTCCCTGCTCTACATAGCTGCTACTTCTAGCTATACTTGCACAATTATTTATTTGTTTATGAAGCAGTTTTATTGAGATATATTCATGAATGGCTTTATTTTTTAGCTGTTAAAAAGTCCTTTATTGTAAAATTGCAAAATAAATAGCAAAATAGATTGAAAGAAATTTCAAATTTTAAATGGGAGTACAAGAACAGCTTAGATTTAATATACACAGTTATAAAAAATAGATAGCATAGCAACAAACATTTATATATGTAAATAATAATTCAAATATAATAGAAATTAGTTATAACATAATTCAAAAATTTTATATTACAGCTCCAACTATAATTGTATATTTATTAATATGTACCAATAAAATTGGTTTGTTTAAAAATTAAAAAGAAGAATATGGTGATATACACTAAAATTACAACTAATGTAACTTATGGACAATAGTTAACAATAATATTGTTATATTTTTGCAGCAATGGTAAAGAAGATATTCTATCAATTCTAAGGGACAATAATGGGGGTGTAAGGGGGTATGAGATTTTTCCTTTTGGAACAATGAAAACATTTTAAAATTCACTGATATGATGGAAATGAGTCACTGAGTGTCAACTTCAAATGGATTGTACAAAGCATGGGACTGTATAACATAGGAATCCTTTGGTGGAAGATAGACTGTGATTAACAGAACAAATATGAGAATGTTCTCTTATGAACTATAACAAAATCTAATACTAATACAGGGTGTTAATAATAGGGTAGGTTGGGGGGAAATATACCAAATATAACATATGGGCTATAGTTAGTAAATATATTTTGATGATGCTTTTTCACATTAGAAAGAGCATTCTAATGTTTATTAGAACATTTCTAATAAATGTTTCACAACAATGCAAGGTGGTGGTGATGGTGGTTGCAGTGGTGGGGTGAAGGATGGGAGGCCTGTATGATGATATATATGTTTGTTTTCTAAGTTCACAACTTTTACTATATACTTATTATGTATGTTCATGTAGGAATGATATACTTCAATAAAATTTTATATAAAATGAAAAAAAGAGTCAGTCACAGTTTCTTGAATGTTTTCTCTACATGATTCTCTTTCCTTCCATTTTTCACTAACAATTCCCTTCACTTGAAATGAGCTCTTCTCTAATCATCTAAATTTGAGTTTGCTTTTTGTTCCACTAAAGCCCTTCACATACATACAAAATGCATGAAAGTGTTACTTTGGGGACAGAATTTAGATTCAAAATCATTTTCTCTCAGAACACTAAAAACCTTTCATAATGTCTTTAAACATGCACTCTTTCTAATAAGAAGCATAGAATGAACATGCTTCTCATTAATTTGTAATAGACCATATTTCTGAATGTTTTTAAGTCTCCACTTTTCAGGGGGACATTGGAAGAGGAGCTAGTCATTCAGGAAGTCTCAAGACATACTGATTTAAAAAAAAAAAGAAAAAAGAAAAGCAGCAAAATAAATTTCAAATAAATTGTGTCCAAAAGATAAATATCTCACCTATAATGCAAAAGTTTAGTTTCAGTTGCAGCAACATTTTCCTCTTTTTAAAAAAGTTAATTGTCTTCTTTTGTAAGTGAATTAAAGTTTCAGGTATTTTCCTGTATTGATTTCTCAGTGAAAGTACTTAGTTCTTCTAGATCTACCAGACTTTGCTACTGACATGACCCAATAAATAGGTTGGGATGAAATCAATCATCTAAATTCCTTCAGACAAGTATTTATCTACTAAATTGTATAGGACAAGGAATCTTTAAACTTCTTTAGTAAATTGCAGTTTTTCATATTCAGTAATATTGATTGGTCTCAGAATCCTATCAATTAAGCTGTAATCCATTTCTTTTTAACATTTACTGCTTAAACGAAGACTTGGACAGATTGAAACAGTTTGTTTTCCTTTTAGAAAATAAATAGACTATGTGTCCTCCTCCACTACAAGATGCTTTACCCACGGTAGGAAAGTGAAGTAAGAATGTGTATTCCATGTTTCGAACATTTTTTAAAAGGAGTAACTGACAATATGATAATTAAACTCTATTTTCACAAATACTATTGGGGAGGAAGACATTGTCTTAAGAATAATAGTATAAATATTTATTTATTGTTTGTTGCACTGTAGCTACAGTAATATCTTTATGAGTATAAATTCAATGCATCTGCCAAACTCAAAAACTGCAGAAATAAATATGAAGAATTCCTATGATTAGCTCCATTTTACAGATGAGAAATTTGATACTCAGAGAACATAAGAAATGTGCTAATGGTCACAAAGCCCACTAGTGGCAGAATTAATTTTTACCAGAGCCTCTCTGTCCTCCCCGCCCCACCCTGACCCCATATGTACAGAGAGAGAGAGGAGAAAATACTTTAAAAAGCATGGTTCAGTTCGGCCTAATATCAGAAGTGAAGAGTGAGCAAGCACCCGCATTTCAAAGTGACATGCTAAATTGTGAGCTGACTACCCACCTTAAACTGACAAAAGCCAAAGAAAGATAAGATAGGTGTAAGAAATTAGAGAGTGAATCTCCTTGGTGAACTGGTGGAGCACATTTCCTCCTTCACAAAAAGAGGAAGAAAGGTAAATGATTTCCCAGAAAGTTAAGAAGGCTGTAAGCAGGCAATGCGAAAAGTCATACATACCCCCAGAGAGATGCCCCCAAATTAGACCATGTTCTATTGAAAGACCTTCTTCATCTCTTGACCCCCTATAGCAAAGAAATGAGATTTTTAACAGTAGGAATTAAAAATAAAATTACCATTTTTGGTGACCAAAATTATATGATGGCCTTCACACTTTTTGTTATTTTCTACCTTCCATCTACTCCTTAGTAGTATAAATATCAAGTAATATCCAGATTGATAGTCTTGCAAAGAGGAAGAAAGTGAAAATGTGGATAGTGTTTTTCCTCTTTTTTGTAACCATCTTCTTAAAAATGCTGGTCTAGAATTTATTGACGTTTTGGAAGTGGAAAGGGAATTCTGATATTTGCTAACTTAGAAGATTCATCAAATGAGAGGGAGCTATTTGAAGAGAAAAAGAAAAATGGTGGTTGTCTGGGGAGATGTTTACAGAGAAGATCTTCAGAGTTCAGGGATGTATGTATCAAATACATTGACAGTTTGGGAGTTTCTAAAAATAGAATATTGCCACTGTGTGACTTAAGATAATACCTTAGATATATTAATTATCAGAAGGAAAGAACAAAATCTATTGTCCCCTGAATAGATCATAAACCTACTAATTTTGTTTAATCTATATAGTCAGGCTTATAAACTCCCACCATTTATTTAAAGCAAATCTGCATAAATTTAGGGCATGTTAAATCATTGAGATACCCATCAAGATGCCCATTGCTTAAAGAAAAATAAAATAAACGTATAGAAAAAAAGATTTCTAGTATACTGGTAGAAATAAGTCAGCAAACTCAATTAAAGTCTCAAGATCCATAAAACACTATCAACCCACCAGTAATAATACACCACCATTTCATGAGTGTAATTCATTTCTCATAATAATAAAAATATCCTAGTGAACATATATAATGGTACATCAGCAAGTTGGTTAGAGAGCTATTTTTAAATATCTCTTGATTTTAGATCATATAGCATCTCAGATTCTCATTTATTGTTGCAGAAGGAGTGACTGGACCCTGTTGACTCTGAGAATATACCTGTCTTGATAAGCTACCTGTTGCTTAGTGACACAAGAACACCTAGAGATTCACACGGTATGTGACAAATTTTGACTCCATATTATTATTACATATTTTTAAAAATGCACCTCATAGAAAGGCATACCTTTCAAATTTTACATATTACATTTTTACGTATCACATTTTTATATAATTTACACATTACAAAACTAACATCACAAAATTAGCATGTAATATATATTCATATATATTAAATATTCAAAGAATTTCATTCTAATCTCAGTGCACAATATAATATTTTCAATAAGTTTTTATAACATTAAACTGTATATTTTATTATTAATCAACAAATAGGTGCTTCCTCTGCATAGCAGAGATTGTGGACTATCCACCAATACCCATTCTTCTCTTCTGTAATAGTAAACTTCCTTGAGGATTAGTTCAGCTATCCTCAGTTACCTATCTGGAGCCTATAGTGTTCTAGAAAATGGGAAGTAAATAGAAGTAATTAAATCCACTTTCAAAGTGCAATATTCATTCTTCCGTCCTTTTCCCCTTATGAGTTCAAGATACTGATTTCCATTAGAACTTTGTTTTTTAATTTTATGATACCATTTGCCTTGCTTCCAAAGTTTCCAACCTGTTTCTTTTTTCTCGTTACCACTTCTACTCTGGAAATTAGGTTTTGCCTACAGAGCTGCATCCACACGTTTTCAGAATGTCCATTTCTTGGCCCCCTGTTCTTAGTCTTGTGAGTTAATAAGTCAAAATGCAAGGGTAGTGTGACTGATTGGCTGAATCTATTTCTGGGTAAAGTAAGTTTCTGGCATGACGAGAGAGGCATGGCAAATAGGTGATAACTCTCCCAAAATACAAAGAGTAGAGGAATTTCTTAAGCATAGGGTGGGAAATTATATGAGCAACAGTAAAAAATAAAAATAACCATATTATTATCCAAACAATATTATACCCAGTGGAGGATAGATTATTCCAAAAAGAGAAATTGAAATTTCATTAGGGTGGATAAGTAGATACTGGCAGCTTAGAATTTCATTGGGACTTACAACAATTATATCACTAGGTTGCAATAGCAGTAAATTAAATAGAAAATGATTAAAGAAAGATTAAGAATGTTCAATCTTTTCCAGAAAAAAGATACAGATAAGTAAGAAAAATAAGGAAAAAAACAAAAAACACTTTAGACCTTAATGCATATGCAATTCATGGAATCTCAGTACATTTCTAAAAAGAAGCAGGACTTTCTCTCACATTCAAACTGCTGGGAGACATCTATATTTAGTATTGGTAAAATATATAATTCAGACCAACCTACCCATTGAAAACAATTATACAATCTGGGCAATTTATTTCAAAAATCAGCTTAAAGGTATCAGAAAATAACACTAAAAAGACATTTTAAAAAAGCATTCAAAAAGTTCAAGGTAAATATTCAGAAGATGAGAGAATTTTATAGACATCAGCCTGGCATTTATAGCCCTAGACACATCTGTCATTCTAAAAGAGGTAGCTGACAAGTTCAGCAGAGCTATTAGTCTGTTTGTGGGCTAAGGGGACAAAAAAAGGAGATAATGCCCCACTAGGAAATAGTTATGGGTACTGGTGATTACAGAGAGTCACTGATGTGTGAAAGCAAACATGAGATATCTCTGTGCAAAGATAATATTACCCTAAGCCTCAAACAATTTCACAAATGTTCTTATACAATTTTGACACAATAAAAAATAAACAGGTACATGATAAGGAATACCATTTAATAGAAAATCAAGAGAAACAATATATACTAGAAATAGATCCCAAATCATACACATAATGAAGCTATCAGCACCACCTTACAAATAACTATGCTTATTTTGTACTTATTTTTTTCAAGGAAATAAACAGGGTTGAGAATTCAGGCAGGGAACTAGAATATTTTTAAGTATAACAGATTAACTACAGCTTAAAAGAGAATGACTAAACTGTGCAAAAGGTGGGGGGAAATCAGAAAAAAACAGGGAGACAATATAAGGGGGAGAAAGGATAACAAACACACAAGAAAGTATAAAATACAGGGTATATAGTAAGAATATATAACATATGTGTAATAGGTACCCAGAGAAAAAGGAGCAAGTAAATGGTGCAGTTGCATTATTTATAAAGAAAGTGACCAAAAGTCTTCAAACACTAAGTCATTGAACCAAATTTTTAAGACATTCTGAAAAATCAAAGAAGGAGATGAAAACAAAGGTACACAAAGGTACATTAACATTATTAAGTACCAATAACAAAGAAAATCTGAACTGTATGCTGAAAAAGTAACAAATTACTTTCAAAGGAGCTATAATTGATGGACAACTAACTTCTTAACAGACACTGTGAAAGCTAAAAGACAATAGATCAACATTTTAAAAATCTATACTCACTGAAACAGCTTTCAAAAATGAAGATGAAATAAAGACACTTAAAGATAAGAATTTAGGGCATTCACAAAACCACACTAAAGGAAATACTAAAGGGTATTTTTAAAGCAGAAAAAAAAAATGATCCTAGTGAAAACCTTCTGGATGTCAGAAAGAATAACAAACATTGAAGAATATGCATATGTGTAAATCATCTGTATAAACATTAATATTTCATGGGGTTTAAAATATAAAGAGAATTAAAATTCACAACAGAAATAACATACATGTCAGAAAGTGGTAAATGGAAATAACTGTTCTAAGTTCCAGAGAAATAAAGATAATAATTCACATTGCACTTACTCAAGTCAAGGATGAATATTGAAATCTATCACTACTAAAATTTAATCAAATGTCCCAAACTTATTATACTAAGCTAAGAGATGCAACCTATTTTAAAGAGGACAAAAAAGAAAAGAAAAAAAACAAACAAAAAAAAAACAAAAAAACCATGGGACATATCTTTATCAAACGAAGATACAAAATCCTCATAAATTTTTATGAGTACAGCACAAACTTTTAGGAGAATAAGGAAAATTATAAAATTGACTCTGACCATGAAATTTCCTCATCTATTGATTTAGCAGTTAGCCCAAATATCTACATACTTATATTTATGGGATGAACAAATATTCATGGAGTATTAAAAATTTATTTATTAAAACTTAAAGAAAATAATTAAATATAATTTATAACAAATTTACAGGTATATTAAAGTTAGCCACTATGCACTTAATATTTGTTAAAATGAGAAGAACAATTTAGAGATGTAGAACTAAGTCGTATTTATATCAACTTTTAAAAGATAATCAATGATCTTATAAACCCAGCATCAATTATATGTAGGTTAAAATAGAGTCAAGTGTGCAACGCAAAATAACTAAACACAGTAATTTAACTTAACTGCCAGAGTTATTGGTACCCTAAAAGACATAAATGCCAAAAGTAACAATTATTTTGCCCTTAAACTCTGCTGTTTGGGAAGTGGATGACTTTTTCAGTGAGTACTTGACAGATTGCTGGAGTTTTTGGTGCCTAGAGAAGTAGGTTGTTTCCCTCAGGCTTACTGCTGGTAAATTAGTACCAATCAATCTAACCTTCTCTATGCTACCATCACTTTTTATTACACTGAAATCTTACTTTTTCTTGTGTTTTCTATTATTTTTTAGAAACCTTTCTTCTCTGGAAGAACTTAAGGATCCCTTATTTCTTATCTTCTTTTATTTACTTCTCTTTCATATCATACCATTTTCTCTCAGCAGTTCAATTTAGAAATTTAAACTGCTCTTTTACATAACAAATAAGAAATTTGGGAACTCACAAATCTAAGAATATTTTTAAAATACTTACAGTACAGTGAAAGTTAAATTTATGTCACCTTGGCTAGGCTATGGTGCCCAGTTTTTTGAGCAAACTCTAATCTAGATGTTGTTGTGAAGGTATTTTGTAGGTGTGATAAGTGTCTACAATCAGTAGGTTTTAATTAAAGCAGATTGCCTTCTATCATATAAATGGCTGCATCCAATCAGTTGAAGGCCTCAAAAAGCAAAAAGAACAAAAATTAAGATTTCCCAGGAAAAAAGAAATTCTGCCTCAAGACTGCAGCATAAGTTATGTCTGAGTTTCCTGCCTTCTGGCCTGCCCTACAGATTTCAAACTTGCTGGTGTGTGAACCAATTCTGTAAAGTATATACATGTAATTTACTAACTAGAAGCAAACCTCAAATCTTCATTCCAGCCCCCACTCTGAAATCCTAAGGGTACTAAAGAAAACTGTCTTTGAAAAAAGAATCTTTCTGCAGACCAGAAACATCTCAGTTTCACCTGGGTTGGAAGGAGGAGAAAGGTGAATGTTTCTGGGAGAAACAGCATTTGAACACTTGATTGATGGCAGCTTCCCAAAGGAGGCAGCAAAACATCATTGAGAAAATACCCAGATAGTGCATCTGAGAGAAGAGACATGACCATAAGCCAGAGGTTACTAAACTCATCAAATTTCCTGTGTCCCATGATTGAAAGAAAACTGCAAAATCAGTAGACCTGAGGGAACCATGGTAGGAGACATTGTTTATCTATCTCAGTGGTAACCAGTCTGAGCTGGTAACTAGACGACTGCCCCAAATGCCCTTGCAATGGGTAATATCTCAAAAACTTGGTATGGAGGGGAAGTCCAAGTATCAAGTTTCAAAATTTCTACAGTCCTTTAGGATGGGGATGCTCAATCCAAATTAGGCTGATTTACTGAAAACAAAAGCATGTGAAATTTCTTCAACATTAGTTAGTTGACTTAGATTTATGACTATGACAAACATAAAACTTTTACTTTTATTTCTAATGAAGTTAAATGATGCATGCTTTTATTCTACTATAGCAGCCAATATTTAGATTGGGTGCTATATCTCTTAATATGCCAGGCAGACTTCTTGGAAATACCACTTAAGGTCAGCTGTGGTGTATTGTCACTGTAATGACACTGAGTTTTTCACATTTCCCTTTCTCCACCTCCTTGAGCAGTTCTTCCCACATAATCTCCGGGTTTGGCTATGTGACTTGTTTTGGTCAATGAGACCTGAAAAATCTGATACAAGCAGACTTGAAATGTGGTTGTGCATCAGGGTTTGTCATCTCTTGTTCCTCTTTGGGAACCTGGAACTGCCTGAGGAAATGCCTAGGCTAGACTATTGGAGAACATGAAACCACACTGAGCAGAGCTGAGATAACCAGGGGAGGTCTCAAATGTCTAGTGATTGTGAAACTAGAAAAATCATCCAGCCAACCAGAGAACATGAGTGAATAAGTTATTATTGTTTTAAGCTGCTACATTTTGAAGCAGTTTTAATGTAGCCAAGCATCTTCTATATTTACTGTGAAGGATGGTTAATTATTGATAGTACTATTTTTCATTCTCAAACATCCTGCTTTAGATGGTAAATTATATGGACACCCTAATTAAAAAAAAAAAAGAACTGATATCCGAAGGTGCAATCAAACCAATTTGTTATATGTGGAGTTTGAGAGGTCTCTGTATAAAATCCTACTTCCCTTCATGAGTTAAGAACTAATTAAGAGATACAGAAATTAGACAGATGGAAGTAAAAAAAATAACAGTGTTGCTATTGGCAGGTGCTATTTTAGAATATGTGGCTTTAAAAATTTGGAAACAATGGGCTGACTAAACCTTCACCTTGGAATTAAATTTACTCATCCAGTCAGAAATAG
Organism: Cabassous unicinctus; assembly: GCA_029593785.1. Lineage (NCBI taxonomy): Eukaryota > Metazoa > Chordata > Mammalia > Cingulata > Chlamyphoridae > Cabassous > Cabassous unicinctus. The sequence continues at coordinate 3,258 of JAQZBX010008740.1, read as the reverse complement.
AGAAGAAAAAACACAGAATCACAGAGGCTATAAAAACACCATTATGCTATAAAATAAATCAAAATAAAATAAAAGTGGGCCCATGTGGACTGATGTTAGTACTTTGCCATTTACCAATAAACTAATCCAATTCTGGGCATCTATGGTACACTTAAAGAAAATAAGTATAAGAAAAAGCCCTTAATATATACTGCCTGATAAATAGCACATATTTGATAGGTGTTAGCTACATCTCTTTGTAAGGATAGAAGCAGTAAGAAATTCTGTAAGCTTTCTAATGAAAAGTCTTGGCAGCCTTGGCATGATATCCATACGGAGGTGTCCTTCATGCTGAAATCGGTGGATTATTTACTTTGCATTGGTAACTCTTTTTCTTTCTCACCAAAACTCAGCTAGTTTGGTTCTCTGCCTAGTCCATTTTACTTGCTTGAACTCTGATGACCCTGAACTTTTTGGCTTGCCATAATCCAAAATTTTTCTTATAAATATCTGTGAGCATCAAGCCACTGAGACTCCAAGTTATCAATTTCTAAATCTCATGAAAAGAGTCTCCCTTTACATGAAAATTCTCAAGCTGCTGTCTAGCTAATTACTTTATTGCACAAGCCAATTTATCTTCAGCTTTATCATTCTTTCAAAATAGCTCTGGATAAATTACCAGAGACTTCTGGGCCAGGAAAACCTATGAACCCTAATCACCACTTCATTTACCTTGATCTCTAAGCAGCATTCAGTATTACTGACTCTTTCTTCCCTCTTGAAGCTTTCCCAGTATTAGGAGTCAATTGTCAATGTCCACCATTATAGCCAAATCCAAATTACTAAAATACGTTGTGTGGACTATTTTAACAGTCAAATAAGAGGTTTTCACATACCTGCTCTAATCTCGTTCCAATATTTTCTCTGTGATGCTGTCAGAAGTCTTCAAAATTTAAGACAGATTAAAAATCTCTCATGTCTTTCCATTGCCTTTCGGATGAAGACTCAACTCCTGACATTTACATATTTTATACCGTACCATGCTCATGTTTACTTTTTATATTCCAGTAATGTCCTGGTCCATTTTCAACCTATTGTATACAGCATTCTGCCTCTAACTGCATAAATTGATTGTATAGTTGTCCAAAATTAAATTTAACCCTTCTTTCACCTGATCAAAGCCTATGAACTCTTCATAGTTCAGCATATTTTAATTCCTTAGTGAAAACCTTTTCGATTTCACTGAAAGAGCAAATATTTTTCTTATAAGCTCTATTAGGCATTGTATATCTCCACCTCATTGCATTTATTATTTATAATTTAACATTTGTTTGAGTAATTGAGGTAAGAAGAATTTGTAAGATTTCCCTCATGTTCCCTGTCACCTAGTGCTCATGCCCTATTTAATCCCTGCCTTTTAGTGTGGGTGAGACTTGTGACATACTGCTAGTCAAAAGACTATGGAAAAGGTGAAAAGATTTTGCATATGTAATTAAAGTCCCCAAATCATTATTTTGAATTAATCAAAAGGGAGTATCCTGCTCAAGCATGGCCTGCTAAATCAGGTGAAACCCATTAAAAGAACTCAGAAACTTTCCTTGCAGATATAATGAACTTAGATACCATGTTGGAGAAGCCCAGAGACAAGAAACTGTGAGCAGTCTCTAGTGAAGGAAGCTTCCAGATAACAGTCACCAAATGCCAGCATCCTCAGTCATGCAGCTGCAAGGAAACAAATTCTTTCAATAACCTAAAGGAGCATGGAAGCAGATTCTTCCCCAGTCAAACCTCCATATAAGAGTGCAGCCTCATCAGATCCTCAATTCAACTAAGCTGTTTCCAGATTTTTCACCCAAAGAAAGTGTGAGATAATAAATGTGTGGTATTTCAAACTGCTAAATGTTGTGGTAATTTCTTATGCAGTAATAGTAAACTAGTATAGTGATTATTTTATTAATATCTTTCCAATTAGTAGTCAGGATAGTTCAGTTTATGCTGCAGAAACAAACAACCTTCAATTTTCTAAACCTTAAGTTATTTCAAGTGTATTTCTTGCTCAAATTCAGTACATTATGGGTTCTGATACACATTTGGCAATTCTGGCCATAGATAGCAGTAGGGTCAATCCATTGTAACAAAATGAAAAACAGAATAAATCATAAAGAAACAGGTAGCATGGTAGATCTTGTTATTTAGAATAATTTTTTGCACATCAACTACATGTCTCAGGGAAATTAGAAACAAGTCAAATAAGAATCAAGTGATGAGTAGGTATGAAATATTCATATAAGAGGTAGAAGTAGGGTTAAAAGGCTGTTGTGGGAGAGGTACAATAAGAAGTAACCTGGAATTATGAGAAGCAGTGCCATAGAATGAAATGCTTGAAATTGAGACTTACAGAAATGGTGCATTTATTGATAATGACAAATTTGACAATATGGGCCTGGTGGCTGAGATGGTAGAGTGAAAAACAAAATTGTGTGAAGCAAAGAAGTTGACAGTATCAGGATATATCATATAGAATGGAATCATCAGGAATGATAACAGGAGTAGTGGCTGAGAAAGGGTGACTCAGGTATAGGTGCTAAAACCTTAAGGCAATGAGCGGAGTGACTGGGTGATAACTGCAATAAAGAAGCGCTGTATGTGACATAATATGATGACATGCTTCAGACACCCTAAGGTTATTTCTTGTTTTTTATATTTTTGGTTATCGGCTGGCCTAGAAATAACAATGAGGTTGTATAGCATACTTACTTATTCTATCTCATAGTCCAGTGTCATAGAAGGTATGGGAAAAATACAAGCTGCCACTTGAGACAGCTGCAGCAGAATCCTGGGGTTCAGAGATCTCACCAGACACATTTAGAGTTCAGCTACTTCCCATAATTGCTACTTTCAGCCAGGGAAGGTGTATTCTTACCAGGAACTTCCCTGATACTACAAAAGATTCCTAATGTCCACCTGCCTCCACTCTTTTATTTTTTTAACAAACCAATTTTATTGGTACATATTAATAAAACATAAATCCATCCAAAGTGTACAATCAATGGTATTCAATGTAATCACATATATGTGCATCATCACTTCAATCATTCTTAGAGCACTTTCATTATTCCCATAGTAACAATAAAAAACAAAAACTAACAAACAAACAAAACTCATCACCTCTCAATCTCTCTATGCTTCCCCTGCCATATATAGCTACTATTCTTTTTCCTTCTCTCTAGTATATTTGTATTTATATTTTGTAAAAACAGTCTTTTATATGCAATATCA